>FTLJ01001265.1:0-17074 GCA_900155495.1 Porogramme epimiltina | reverse complement strand
CTATGGCTATCATACTCTACCAGACTTCCGGAATTTTACTGATGGTACGTCTAGTAATACCGTTGTACACACTCAACAAAGCACTACTACATCAGTTACAATAGACGCGTTAGAAGTGCTTATAAGCACTTGTTAGTAGTGCGTCTAACAATATTGTTATAGGCAATCAACTAAGCACTACTACATAGCGTTACAATAGACCCATTAGAAGTGCTTATAAGCACTTGTTAGTACGTCTAGTAATACCGTTGTACACTCTCAACAAAGTACTACTACATCGTGTTACAATAGACGCGTTAGAAGCACTTATAAGGACTCATTAGTGCGTCTAGTAATATCATTGTACGCACTCAACAAAGCACTACTACATCGCGTTACAATAGCGTGTTAGAAGGACTCATTAGTGCATCTAGTAATAGTGTTGTAGGCATACAACACATCAATGAAATTCACGTTCAAAGTGTCTATTAAAACATACTACACATACAACAGGGCAAGCACTACTACATGTCATTATAATAGACTCAATAGAGGCCCTTATAAGTCCTAACAAACGCTCACTAGTGCGTCTACTAACATTGTTGTACACACACAACAAATCATTTCTATGTCTTCAAACAAATTTCTATTGAAGCGAATTATACATTCGAACTAATATACAGTATCATCTAGACAATGGGAGCGGTCAGAGTTAGCGAATAATTCACTTAATGTGGACCATAGGCGCGGAGGTGGTCAGGCAGTCACAGCTGTGACTGGGCAGGTCGGGAGGTCACACTGGCGCCGAGCGTGTGACTTGGCGCGCTCGCGGTCAAAGTAGTAACAGTGCACCGGCCGCGCGCCCGCCCTTTCAAAATAGTAACACCGGAACAAAGTTCCGGACTGTTACTGTTATCATTCTCGTAGCTACTCGTACCTCAGTGCGCTCGAAGACTAGGAATGTCGGCGACCCAATCAGGAGGCAGACAGCGCGGTGAATTGCAGTTCCGCGTGGGAGCCTAAAGTTCCGAGGACACCAGTGTCTAATACCACAACCATCCTTCCACAAGCCCTAGTATCATTCTTTTCCTCAAGGACTGGTTTCATCGAAGCCGCGTACACCTCTCCCGTACTTACAGCTTATAATAAGAGAATAACACAATAAAGGTAAGTAAGACTTATTGACCCCCCATTGACTTATTGACTGACCTTTGACCACGCTGCTACAATATACCCCTCTTACTCCCTGGACGTATTGGCCGGCGGTGCCGCTGCTTGAAATACCCACTTCCCGTGGATTCCGTATGATCATAACCTCTGGGTGCACTCAGAGAATTAGATGAACGTTAAAATGCCGACTGAACAACGATCGTCTCCTGGCTCTTGTGATTGACTGTTGATATCTTCGATCGCGAGTCGTTCATGACTCGGAGCTTCAGCGTGGCATCAGAAGACTGCAGTGCATATGGCTCCTTCGCTTGTGGAACTGGGGACGCGGGTGGTCTGGCCACACGATCCGGAGTTCTATGCAATCACTTACAATAAGTGGGTTCCAAGGACAGGCCAGGACAGGGGCGGCGGCCGGCGCCGCACATATGCATGAGCGCTGAGCATCCAATGCCGGCTTACTTCAGTGTTCCCCCTCAAAGCCCAGGGCTGATGACATTCCTGCTCTCGTTCCTCCCACTTCCACTCGACCTCCCACAATGCCCCAAACATCCCTTCCCCCAGAGATTGGCCTCTGTGTCATCGATCACATCGGCGCCGAGGGGGCTCGCAAGTATCGTTGCAGATATGAAGTGAAATATCTCCGAACACTTTGCATCTGTGCTCTGATATGCAAGGACTGGCTCCATCGAAGTCGCATCAATCTCTTTCGGAGTGTTTACATCAAGAATGAAGACGAACTAGACTCTCTGGAACAAACACTAGACACAAAACCAATGTTCCGCGATCTCATCCAAGCTATCAAATTTACGCCGCGCAACTATTTCGAGCATGGCGAAATCTCGTCGATTCCAATACATCGCGCCCTATTGCTCCTTGGAAAGATTGGCCCATGTACTGTTGACGTCGCTATATGGTTCGATATTCGCCTCAATATCGTCACTCGAAGATGCGTCTCTCAGCGCTATCAGAACATTGTGCAGCTCAATGTCAATGATGTGCCCGCAAGTCGCGTTTTTCACCTCGTTGATGCATTTCCCTCCCTCCGCACCCTTCAATGCTCAGGAATATGGAACGACAAAGACAGGAAACCAAAGATCCCGGCACATATTGCTTCTCGTGTTGGCAATTTATCTTTCCTTACGGTGCGTGGCTCCATGACACCGAGTAATGATGGTGTCGCTCTAATAGCACTTTAGGTGAAGATCATCCCTAATTACAGTAGATCTCCGGACTTTGAGATCAATGGTAATTTTGCTTTTGATATTTCAAAGGTCTTTTGTCAAAGCATCACGCACATGCACATTCCCGCAATGCATTGCTTATCTCTTGGTACGTCTGAGCATCCTTCTGTTTGTTAGTATTCCTCATCTCTTCTCAGATGGTCATATTCTTGATCTTTCCGAGTTTCCACGGCTTTGCTCCTTGACCCTTCGGCTTTACCGACCACTAGATGACTTGAGTATGAAACCAATTGCTCGTCTACTCTCACACAGCAGGCCCCGTCCGAGTTTCCACACCCTTAACATCGAGCTGGATGATATACTAGATGATCTTGCAAGCAAGACAGAAGGATTGTCACACCCCAAATATCATCCTCTCTGTCACGACATCGAACAGTCCATCCTCAGCCTCGAGAAAGACGAGGAAACAAAGGCCGTCCATCTCACTTTCAAAATTACAGAGAGTTTACCTGCTCACATTACGGCACGTGTCGAAGACGATATTCAATCCGCTTTTCCCGAGCTCCATCGTAGTGGCGCTTTGAAGACAGAGTTCGCAGGGACAATCAGTGAGTCAAAAAAATAGCGATGTGGAAGGGAACACTTGATACTCACACGTGGTAATAATGTGCAGGAAATTCGAATGAGATCGATGAGGATACCACGGCCGACCTCTCGAGCTATATCGTATCTCCGAGCGGCAAATGGATGGCCTGCCTTAAACAGTGTAATAGAGAGAGAAATCCCGTCGTATGGGACTCCCAAACCAGAATTATTAGGACTAAAATCACGGGGGAAACCACACCACTTTCATTTATTCCTTCTCCCAATGGACTAGAAGACTATATCGTGTTGACAACGTTGTTGTGGAGGCATAAACACTATCCCAGCTCATGCAATGGGCCGCCCTTTGTTGTATGGGATCATTTCCGTGGAGCACTCGTCGCAACTCTGGATGATGGCCTGCCAGCATATCGGTTTAGAAAGCCATGGGCGAGAGCCTTTGGGAAACTTTTACTTGTCGCCGACACTGATATGGGCATCGTATCTCTCTGGGACGTGGCTAACTTCACTTTGCTTTACCGTACCGACCTTGAACAGCGTTCAAGCTCCGGCCATCATTTACTATCTGCTTGTGGCTTCGCACAAGTATCACCCAGCAATAAATGGCTCTTGGTCCGCTTCCGCTCCTTCGTAATCCACGAAATATGCGTGTGGGACACCACCACATGGACGTTGTATGCAACCCTCCCACACCACGAGGACCATTCCACCCACTTTCACATTGCCGCCGCGTTTTCCCATGGTGAAAGCGCCATTGTCACAGTTTGTAGCTGCGGGGAAATCGAAGTTTTCAATCTCCATATCGAAGTCCTCCGCAACACATATCTCACCGACGCCTCGGGAGAGCGTCCCATAAAGTTGGCGTATGGAAGCGTACAATTGTCCCCGGATGGTCACCTTGTATGCTGGGCGATAAAAACTGCGTACGATCAAGTGGTGAACATGTCGGACACGCGAACAGGGGCCCTAGTGTGGTCGGTCGGACGTCGATACTCCTATCTGGGTTGTATCCGCACTATTTCCTTCTCTCCAGACGGTCAATACGTGGCGGCGTCGTACTCGGACTATGCGTTGCGGCTGTTGAGGGTGGTGGACGGGAAATGTGTGGCGAGTGAAGGCATGGGAGGGTACTCGGCCGCTATCGAATTTTCCCGAAACGGAGAAGTATTGGTACTGTCAACTTGGGGATGGGCATCTAAAGGAGAAGAGGGTGTGAAGGTTTTGCGAGTTCAGGAACTATTAGAGAGAGAGGATTAGTGCGAATCGATTCTTGTTGAGGGGATTACTTGTGATGCATGTGATGCCGTAGCATTTACCCGGCTCAGGCTCAACTTGCCTGGCATAAGTGGACAGCCGTGCTCTCAGCTTACTTCATCAGTCAGGGACAGCATAGTTACTTCGAGATGCTCTCTTCGCCGCCGCCGTGTATCAGCACGTCAATGTACGTGTGGTTTTAGATGCAGCAGAAGTCGTGCCGCATGCATTGTGGGTCGAGGAGCTGGCTCCCCACGCACGGTTCACCTGTGTGAACCGTGAACACCTGGGGAATGGGTAATATTCCGTTCATTGTGAACCATGCGCTTGCCGATATACGTCTATCACAGTCCAAGTTCTATATCCTTAGTACCAACGACGACTCTAGGTGGGTTGAAACAAAAGAGTACCATCCGTCCTTCCCAGGAGATCAACGAGTAGTTGTGTTATGCGAGTTAATGTCTCGAATTATCGGCTATAGGGGTTTCAGACCGCGGCTAGATCAAATATATGTGGGACACGTATCCACGTTCTAAGTACACGCCATCGCCCAACATGGCTCCCTCTTAGAGCATTCTCCGTATTTGGTGAACCCAAGTGGACCGAAACAAACGCCTGAGCGCGCCCCGACGACCTTCAGGCTTCGAATCGCTCATGACACAAGCAGAAGACGTTTCAGCACCGGCCGGACGAGTACGAGACGCCGACGACGGCCACGCACAGAATCAAGTCTGCGTGGCACGTCAGATTCCCGAATCTGTGCGGCGGGAACAATATTGTTTGTTCGTTTCTGCCGAGATCCCTCGGTAGTTCGATGACATCTACGAATTCGGGTCAGAAAACCGCGCGGGAGCCGCTCAGAAGGGCTACCGAAAGACGCTTACCGTGCGCCACAACCAGGTCCAGCGACGCATGCGGCGCGGCAAAGGGAAGCAGCGCTGCGAAGGTGCCACCCGACATGATTGAGCGCATGAACGACCACGCTCTGTCAAGTTCCCCGGCATCAGTCTCGCCAGACCACGGAAGAACAACAAGGCCAGAGGCAACTCACACAGCAAGCATCTGCATCTGGCCTCCGTTCAGCGGCCCCGCCCCGCCCCCGCCGACCTTCATCCCGCCCGTGCCGCACATGACGCTATAGCTCACCTCGCGCCCAGGCAGCATCTTCGTATTCTTGGGACGCCTCGAGTAGTAGTATGCACCGGCCGGTCGAGGTGCGTGTCGAGCCCTTCTGGTAGGTTTTTGATGAACTCCTCCGCGCTGCCCAAGCGCGCCGCCAGCTGCATGTGCCCGCCGTCGCCTGCCGCGGCGGAGTCGCCGACAGCGATGTTGTTGCGAATCTATCGACTCGCGCGGGACGGTGTCAGTGAGGCGGCGAGCGCGGGATAGGGAGGACGTACGGAGGCCGGGAGGCGTGGGGGGTCTTGGAAGAGGAGGGAGACAGTCCGGCGGAGGTCGTGGACCTTGCGGGTCTTGGTATCGTGCCCCCCGATCAGGGCCTCCCCCGGGGGGAGGGAGATCGTACGTGCGCGTTGTTGGCTCAGGGGCGGTGCTCTTCCCCGGCCGTTCAAACCAACGATAATCTAGAACGAAGGATCGGCAACAGCTAGGGTTAAGGGGACCACGTGGGACTTACGGATAGTTGTCAGGGTGAAAATTTGAAGGAAACGTTGCGTAGTGCAAACATCTCTGCTCTGGAGCACTTGAAAGAGACAATTCTGTCAAGGGGATTCCGCACAGCTCTTCATGACGATATGGACCCAGAATCTGAACTCAAGCGCAATCTCGAATCGCACTTGTGAAGCTTCCTCGGGCAGTGCACTGTCACATCGACGTCCTTGTTGAAGATGTTCTAGATCTCAAAGAACTTGCGCACTTACTCAAGTTGCTTGCTGACCGATTCCGTAGAGCCTAGAAGTTCGTGGAAGCCCAGGAAAGCATGCTTGTCGCCTTTTTGACGAGATATTGGGACCCAAGAGATATAGACATCCTCACGGGCTGCAGCACTGCTCTCAATGTACACGCCATAGAAGTCAGTACCAAGGACAATCAAAGAAGAAATCGAGATTCACCTGAGGTAGCAGGTTGATACGCGCTCCCAGGAGCGACCACATGCTTGGGTATGCCCGCCTCCACCACATCCATGGCCACTCCGTAAAGCTGCCCTGATCATCCTCGACGCGATCTGAGGCCTTACTGTAGTCCGGATGTTGCTGAGCCACGTGCAGAATGAGAGCAAAATATTGACGTACCTGGTGCTGTATATCCTCACTACCATCAGGTGCAACGGCATCAGCATTGAGCACGTAAGGTTCCAACTTGAGGTCCTCTAGGCGGAGGCGGTCGATCGCCGTTAGTAAAGGCTTTGTTCAAGCTTTGACATCGGGGACATGGGCGATGTAAGTCTTTCGCCACGGGCGCGCGACTGAGGGAAAAAGCGCATAGATCAATGGAAGGACGCGGAACGGAGACGGACTGCGCGTCTGATACGCCGGTGTCGACGCACTTTTTGATTTGTACGTCCTGCATGGCACGAGTTGTTGTGTTGCTGTGGGGTGGCTTTGTCGTAGCATCTAAGTAGTATCCCAAGTGCGGTGGTCGGACGCTGTGTGAATCGGTTGTCTGAGTGACAGTAGATGAGATTGAGCGAGGGAGAGGCATCGATACAGAGCACGAGAGACGAGCGAGGCGGCAAGCCGAGAGCGAAAGCAAGCAGAGCGAGCGACGACGAAATCGGGGGGCGCGCGAGGTCACGTGGCGCCAAATCGCAGCGCCGGAGCGCGTGTCGAGCACTGGCAGCGCCGCTGTCTTCTCGCCCTCCGACGTCGACGATGCGCAGCCTGCTTGCGGTGCGCTTCTGCCGTGGTCCGACCGGTTCCCTCGCGCCACACTGGCCCCAGAAGCGCTCGTCCAGCCCTTCCGAATACGACTCTACCTCCGCATACAGCCACGCCTCAGTAGCGGGCGCGCTGTCCCGCATGCCAACCCGGGACAGGCGTTCCTCGCGGGCCATAATCGCGCCGTTGAGCCCTCCAGAGTCCAGACTCCGACGACGCGCGGCCTGCTTGCAGCATCCTTCTGTGGTGGCCCGACGGGCTCCCTCGTGGCACGCATGTTGTGGGGCCTTCGTTCAGTCCCTCTGAATGCGACGCCAACTCCGCATACAGCGGTATCCCGGCGGCGGACGCGCTGTCCCGCATGCCAACTTCGTCGCGGGCCATAATCACAGCGCTGTACCGGGGCTGAGGACCAGCCGCCACCGTCCATGACAGTGAGACGGTATCTATGGTCATGTGCGCCTAGCGCCCAGCACAGTGTAGGCCGTCCGCTCTCGCGGGGAGTAACGCTAGGAACACCCTCGCACCATTGGCCATTCCGGATTCCCTCATACGCCTATAATGGACATGTGCGAAGCCCGTCCCTTTTTCTTTGCAGCCAACTATGACCGCAAACCGCTTACTGCTATCTTCGCCCGGCGCCGGGGGTGCTTCAAAACATACCTGCCCTTTCTGAGGCGTTTTCGTCAATCCCGCTACGCTTTCTCAACCTATAATATCACTCTAGAGCTTGATAAAGACAATCGAAGATGCATCTCTCAAGAAGGTAGCTGCGATGGAGAAGAAGGTCCAAGCATCACAAGGAGCTATCTTCACCAGTACGTAGAAGTCGAAAGTCACTGACGACGGTTTGCTAGATATGGCGTCATCCACGTTTTTTCAACCCGACGGACATGTACGTGCAAGTATGAGGGTTCCAAGGACATGGGCGTCCAATTCCAGCTTATTTAGCTGGTCCCCCCCCAAAGACCAGCACTGATAGCGTTCTTACTCTCCTAGTTCCACAAGCTGTCCCACTATGCCGCACACATCTCTGCCTACAGAGCTGGGGCTCTGTGTAATCGATCACATCGGCGACGAGGGGGTTCTCAAACATCGTACCAAAGAAGAAGCAAAATATCTCCGAACACTTTGCATCTGCGCCCTGATATGCAAAGACTGGCTCCATCGAAGTCGCGTCAATCTCTTCCGGACTGTTTATATCGAGGATAAGCGCACATTGGACTCTCTGGAACAAACACTCGACACAAAACTAGCTTTACGAGATCTCATCCACACTGTCAAGTTTACGCCGCACCGGTACGATAATCATCAATCAGCCTCATCAATTCCAATCCACCGCGCCCTCTTGTTCCTCAGAGGAATTGGTCCATGTACTGTTGACGTCGGTGTATGGTTCGAGGTCAGCCTGAACGTCGTCACTCGAAGATGCCTATCATTGCGCTATCCAAACATCGTGCAGCTCAGCATCAACAACGTGCCCACAAGTCGCGCGTTTCACCTCATTGATGCCTTTCCCACCCTCCGCACCCTTGAGTGCTCGGGATTACAAAAAGACAGAGACAGGCCCCTGAATATCAAGGCCTTGACACGTATTGCTTCTCGAGTTGGCAGTTTATCTCATCTTACGGTGCGTGACTTCGTGGTGTCGAGTAGAAGTTGTGTGACCCTGAGAGACTTTAGGTGGCAAACCCCTTTGTCTATCCGGGAAACGAATCGAAGCCAGAACCTGGGATTGATCGCGAGTTTACTTTCAGCGTCGCACAGGCCTTCTGTCATAGTATTCAGCACATGCACATTCCTGCAAAGCATTGTGTAACTCCTGGTAAGCCTTAGGAGCTTCCTATTGACATCGCGATCATTCTTCATGCCTTCTTCCCAGATGGACGCATTCTTGATTTATCCACGTTTCCACAACTCCACTCCTTGACACTGCAACCTGGTACGGAACTGGATCTCTCCTCGAGCCTAAATGCCATTGCTCGTCTACTCTCCCAAAGCAGGCCTTGTCCAACTTTTCACGCCCTTATCATCGTGCTCAACGACATATATGACATTGATACCAGAAGACGTATTCATGGTTTGGAGGAGAAAAGCGAGAAGAGTATGGAAGAACGATTATCACACAGCAAATATCGTGCTCTCTGCCACCAAATCGAACAGTATATCCTCAATGCTCAGAAAGACGAGGAAAGAAAGGCCTTCCCCCTCACTCTCAAAACCACGCACAGCCTACCTGCTTACATTACGGGATGTTTTGAACACGATGTTCGATCTGCTTTTCCTGAGCTCCATCGCTACGGCATCTTGAAGACAGAATTCATGACAAATGGTGAGTTGAAAAATATACCGGCCCCCGAGTAGCTGTGTGAAAGGAAAAACCTGATACCCACATGTATTGACAATGTGCAGGACATTCGAATGGGATCAATGGGGATGGCTATTTGGGGTATCGCTGCGTCGTATCCCCGAGCGGCAAGTGGATCGCCAGCAATACGGCATATGACTGGTATTTCAACGTGGAACGAAATCGTATCATATGGGACTCGCAAACCAGGATGATCAGGACTACTATTGAGGATGCATATGACGTGCTATCGTTTCTTCCCTCTCCGAATGGACTAGAAGATTATATCTTGTTGCGAGATAAAGTCTTCAAGTTAAACAAGTCTGGGATGCAGTTCAAGTTGGTCGTATGGGATCACTTCCATGGAACACTCGTTGCAACTCTACAAAATGGTGCAAGATTAGATCTCAGCTATAATGCGTACGTGGAAGCCATTGGGAAATTCTTAGTCATCGCCTACCCTCGGGAATCCACTGTATCTGTCTGGTGCTTGGCAAGTTTCATGTTGCTTCACCATACGAATGTTGCGCAGCCACATCATGCCAGTGCCGAACTACTTCCCAAAATACCCTCCCGGGGTTCCATCACCATGCAAGTATCACCAAGCAAAAAATGGCTCTTGGTCTGCTTCACCCCGCCGGCGATCCACGAAATATACGTGTGGGACACGACGACATGGACATTGTATGCAACCCTTCCCCACCACAAGGATCCCAACCACCGTCGCATTGCCGCCGCGTTCTCCGAAAATGATAACACCGTCGTCTCAGTCTGTCGCTGCGGATCGGTTCGAACACTCTGTCTCCATACGGACGTTCTTCACAACACATGTCTCACCGGCACCGCAGGCGATCGTCCCAAATTGCTTGTGCAGGAGCTCGTCAAGTTGTCCCCAGATGGTCGCCTTGTATGCTGGGCGATACAAACTGCGGAAGATCAAGTAGTCAACATGTCAGACACGCGAACGGGGTTCTTACTCTGGTCGGTCGGAGCTTGGTATTCCTATCTGGGCGGCATCCACACCATTGACTTCTCTCCGGACGGTCAACATGTGGCGACATCGTACACGGACTATGCATTGAGACTGTTGCGGGCAGCGGACGGGAAATGTGTGGCGAGCGAAGGCGTAGGAGGGCGGGGGGCTGTTGTCAGCTTTTCCCACAACGGGGAAGTCTTGATATTGCGGGCCGAGGAATGCCTATCCAAGTTTAAGAGGAGGTGGGATGTGAAGGTTTTGCGGGTTCAGGAACTATTGGAGAGATATAGAGAAGACTAGCAATATCCTGAATCACTTTTTACTGAGCTTATCTATGATGTCGCAGTTATTACTAAATCAGCCTGAGGAACCGTGCTTGCAGCTTGCCCTAGCATTTAACAGTCGGGGGCAACATAGGTGTCTCATGATGCTCTCCACCGTGTATTGACATGTTGAGGTGCATGCAGGCTGCTTGCAGCACGGGCCCGTACCGCGTGCAGAAGTGCGAGTGGCTGGCTCCCGCGCACAGCCGCAGCTCACCTTTGTAAACTGCGTGTATGTTGACATACGTGTAGCGAACTGCAGGTATCGTATCCGAATACTTAGTACCGACAACAATTGGGGGCAAGCGGAGATAAGAGAGTACCGTCAGGCCTTCCTGGGAGATTGGCGAACAGTTGTTGCGTTTCGATCCATGTCATTGCCGTGTTTTCAAGTACACATGTAGGACACGTATTCATGTTCCGAGTGCATGCCACCACCTAACTTGGCTCTCTTGGACCATTTGTCGTACCAATCGGGCCTACCCTAGCAGACCCGAACGTCTACGCCTGCAACTTCCAAATTCCCATCTGTCTTCAGCTGCGCATCGTGGGTCCCCACTTCTACGACTCCCGAATCGTTCATGTGTCTTCACACTGAGGCGACGCGTTGGCCCCCGTCGCGCGAGCTAGGCAAACGGACAAAGGGTCAGAAGCAACTCACACAGAATGCCTCAGAATCTGTCCACCGCTCAGCGGTCGTGCCCCGCCCCCCGCTTGCCTTTATCCCACCCGCCTCCCGTACCGCGCTGTAGCTCACATCGTGCTCAAACACTGCCCTCATGCCCTCGGGCAAGGTAGTAGTCGCGCACCGGCAGTTCGAGGTATGTGTCGAGCACGTGGGATAGTTTTTCGATGAACTCCTTGCGCCACCCAACTGCGCGCGCAGCCACACGTGCGCCTCGTCGCCCGCGCCAGCAGGGTCGCCGAATGCAATGTCGTCGCGACTTTAGGGGGGCAAGTGGGGTGGGGTCAGCGAGGGGCAGGCGCGGGATGGGATTGCGCACGCACCGAGAGCGGGACGTGGGCGGAGATGGACGGAGACGGCCTGGCTGAGGCCGTAGAAATTGAGAGACTTGATATCGTTGCCTCAGAACAGGATCTCCGCTCATCCTCGTCGGTTAAACGCGATATCAACCTTAGGACGATGCTCTTTCCTCAGCCATCTGAGCCAACGATGACCTGGATCGGGGGATCAGCAAATACCAGATGGGTAGAGCCCGAGGAGATTCACTCATAGTTGCCCAGGTGCGCGTTTGAACGAGACGTTGCGCCCCAGAAACGTCTCTGCTCCAGGAGCGTTGAAACAGACATTCCTGTAAGGTAAAATTTAGCGGTCCTCTCTACAATCGTATGCGCCTCAAATCCACCTGAACTCGAGCGCAATCCCGAACCGCACTTGTAAACCTTCCTCGGGGAACGGAACCGTCCCATTGATGACCCCGCTGGGGATGTCCTGCTTCTCGTAGAGCTTACACACTGACGCGAGTTGCTGTCTGACCGGTTAGGGGTCCGTAGACGCTCCAAGCAAACGTGTTTGTCGCATCCTGTGTGGAACACATCGTGTAGGTACATGAGGGATACAGTTGTGGTGGCGGGATGGTGCGCTGCTCCTGATGTAAACATCATCTAAGCGACCTCCAAGTAAGCACGGGAAGGCATGTGTGAGCATAAAACGAGACTTGCCTAAGGGTGTGAGTTCAACAGCCCTCGCAGGCATGACGACAGGCTGGTTATGGGCCAGGGCTCGCTTCCACTGCATCCGTGAAGCTGCCCTGATCGTTCCCAACGCGATCCGAGGCCTTACTGTGTGTGTTCTGGATGTTGCTGAGACACGCGTAGAATGAGGATCAAAGGTGAACGTACCTGATGCCGCAGATTTCAAGTGGTAATGGCGTCGACCGTGAGCATGTAAAGTTCGGACTCGAAATCCTCGGGAAAAGCATATCGCCGTGAATGAATGCCCCGTTTGAGCTTTGTCGTCGGCGACGTGGACGACGTAAATCTTCCGTCACGGGCGTGTGACTAAAGGAAGAAGAATTTAGCCAGAGAGAGAGACGCGGAACGAGGACTGGCCGTGCGTACGGTACATTGACCACAACGCATGTCTTCATTTGCACAAACTGTCGGAGTCGGCACGTTGCTTTGAGCTACACTGGCAGTAGCTGTGTCGTAGCATCTACGTGATGTCTTGCGCGTCGTCGATGGGGATTGTGTGAAGGGTGTCGGTCGGTGATGTTTAGGCGGGGCAGGAGAGTCAAGGCAGAGCAAAAAAGACTAGCAAGGCGGCAAGCCGAGGGCGTAAGCAAGGATCGAGGGCGAAGCGAGCGGTCGAGCGACCATGAAAGCCGTCTCGCTTCAACTCGGACGGGTCCCTGAGTCACGTGGTGTAGAATCAGAGCGCCGGAGCGTGTGTCGGAGCAGCGTCGCCCCGGCCCCCGAGTCCCGACGCTGTCTTCTTGCTCTCCGACGACGTGTGGCTTGCTTCCGGTGCGCTTCTGTCGGCTCAGCCCCTCCGACTGCAACGCTACCTTAGCATATAGCCACGCGGCAGCGGCAGACGCGCTGTCCCACATGCCAACCGGGGGCTGGCGTTCGCCGCAGGCCATAACCGTGACAGATGAGACAGCATCCACAGTCGTTTGGTCGCGCACAGGACAGTGAGCAGGCGGTCTGCCGTCGCGGGGAGCAACGCTAGCAGCACCTGCGCACCTCTTGCCATTCAGAAGTATTCCTTCCACCACGCACCGGCCCCCTTTGTCCAGGACCCAGGAGTGATTATGACCATACCCGTTCTTTTTCAGGCGTTTCCCTGGCCACCGCTCCGTTTTCTCAACCCATCATCTCACTATATGCTGCCTGTCAAAGACGATCAACGTTCCGCCACTTACAAAGAACACAACGTCCGCGTATGGGAAGCCTCAAATTCGTGAGGGTTGCCTTCAGGCCTAGGAATCAGTACTAGTAGTACGTGGACGACTTTTCGACTTCCAAGTCACTCCGACGATATCGTGCCAGATATTGCGTTATCAACCCGGCATACATGTACATTTACACATCCCATTCGTCAGATACGAGGGAAGACCGTTGCGCGCACAAGGGGCGTCGCGCGCGTACCTGCCAGCCACACCGCGTGCTCACGCCGCTCCACACAGCTGGCGCTTATTCTGGGCCGTCGCGCTCGAAATGGCACGAACTGGCCTACGGAGCTACGCGGGTGGCGTCTCCGTGAGCATTCTCTGTGAGGTCATGTACTTGGTATGGCACGTATTTAGGGTAAAAAATAAAAAGTTGCAAGCTGCCTCAGAAGGCGTCGAAACTCCCATGTTTGGGTCGGCCCCTGAGCTTCGGTACGGAAACTCATAGGTACGAAAACTCATAGGTAAAAAACTCGCATGCGCGAAAACCCTCAGGCACGAAACTCGCAAGTGAGAACACTCACAAGTAAAAAAACTTGCAGGTACCCAAACTCGCAAGCACAAAAACTCGCAGGTGCGAAAACTTGCAAGTGGAGAAACTTGTACAGGTCGGGGGAATGCGGAAGTCAGGAAAGTTGCAAGTTGCATAACTTACAAGTCAGGAAAATTGCGGGTGATGTCAAAAGTAACTATCATAAGGCGTCTCGAAAACGAATAGATAGCGGTGGTAGAGAACGAGGGAAGGTCTCAGCTTGAGTACTAGTCTGTCGCCCGCGAGTAAGCTGACCTCCTGCGACCTCTAGACGCTGGCTTGGACGCTCCCATCGGAATGGCGCCCTCACATTCTTCTTTCGGAATGTGCGACTCTTCAACTTACGACTTTTCCACTTGCAACTTTTACCACTTGCGAGTTTTTTCCACTTGCGACTTTTCTGACTTGCGATTTTTTTTGACTTCCCCACTTGTGAGTTTCCTCGCTTGTGGGTTTTCTCTTTGGCGACTTTTCCTCACTCGCAACATTTATTGGCCCTTCTACAACTTGCGAAGTTCCATCATTATTGGAGCTCGTAACGTCCACCATATACTCATATTGTGATATATGTAAGGGAGGATCGCGACACCGACAAGTCAGCTTGTTGATTCTGTTTTAACCTCCTTTTTCCTGTGCATCTCTATTTTTTACCCACAATACGAGCCACAACTTGGGCGTCCGCATGGGCGCGTGCGACTCGGTGCGAGTACGTCAAGGACAAGGCAGTAGGCAGCACGCGCTTGTGCCCCGCCCGCACGCCCGCGCGCGATCGCGCGGCGCAGCATCTATGACGCGATGAATGGCGCGCTCTCGCGTGACGGCCTCACGCTCAACATCGCGGCTGCGACGATCGCGGCCGCCACCGTCGGCACTCTCGTCAGCCTCGCTAAC
Organism: Porogramme epimiltina; assembly: GCA_900155495.1. Classification (NCBI taxonomy): domain Eukaryota; kingdom Fungi; phylum Basidiomycota; class Agaricomycetes; order Polyporales; family Polyporaceae; genus Porogramme; species Porogramme epimiltina. The sequence continues at coordinate 2,066 of FTLJ01001265.1, read as the reverse complement.
CCTCGTCAAAAGTGCGCGGTGCGCGGCGCCCCCTTCGCTCGAGGCAGGTCTCCGAAGTGCGCGCACAGTCCGTCTGTAGGTGCACTACCCGAACGGGAGCCCGTACCGCAGCATGCGCCACGCGCCCGCGTCTATATTGCAGGACGGCGCGGCGAAGGGGGTCGTCGCTCCGCGCGTGGGGCGTGCGCGCTGTACAAGGGCGTGGCTCCAACGACGGCACGCGGGATCGTGCTGAGTGGACTCTAGATCTGCTCGTACGACCAGATCAAACAGCCGGTGAAGCGGCGGTGAGTGATGGAGGGGGGCGTCCCGCTGCACCTCGTTGCGAGGACGTTGGCTGGGTGAGTGGCGGGCGCGTGCTGTCATTGGAGAACCTGTATGCTGATACGTCCGGGTATGTTCTTCTGCTCGGTCACGTCGGACGGTGTCGGTGAGTTGGGGCGTGCGGAGGGATTGGGGTTGCGCTCACAGGATTCGGGTGGCAGACGTGATCAAGGTGTGGCCGCGCTGATGGTCGGCGTGGCGCACGAGTGCAGGGGCGCCGTGGGCTGCGTCAGGCAGGTCATAGCAGCAGGAGCGCATTCGCGTTCTTCAGGGGGCTTCGGCATGTGCTGGGCTGTTGTGATCGAATGTTATTAGCTTCATCTGTGAGCCCCAGCATGCATTCCGAGAATTGAAGTGCATATGTCATCACGCTTGGGATACTGATGATCATGGTTCGAGCCAAAGGAATCGGAACCCCACGCGATACCAAGTACTATGAGGGCGCCAAGGACACAAGCGCCTACTGCCAACATATGCCAGCTGTCCCCCTTCAAAACCCGGCGCAGACAACATTCCTACTCTCTTTCCTGCAGGTTCCACGCGCTCTCTCACTATGCCGCAAAAATCCCTTCCTATAGAGCTTGGGCTCAGTGTCATCGATTACATCGGTGACGAGGGGGTTCTGAGACATCGTACCAAACGAGAAGCGAAATATCTCCGAACACTTTGCATCTGTGCCCTGATATGCAAGGACTGGCTCCATCGAAGTCGCGTCAATCTCTTCCGGACTGTTTATATCGAGGATAAGCGCACATTGGACTCTCTGGAACAAACACTCGACACAAAACTAGCTTTACGAGATCTCATCCACACTGTCAAGTTTACGCCGCACCGGTACGATAATCATCAATCAGCCTCATCAACTCCAATCCACCGCGCCCTCCTGTTCCTCAAGAGAATTGGTCCATGTACCGTTGACGTCGGTGTATGGTTTGATATCCGCCTCAACGTTGTCACTAGAAGATGCCTATCATTGCGCTATCCAAATATCGTACAACTCAGTATCAACAACGTGCTCGCAAGTCGCGTGTTTCATCTCATTAATGCCTTTCCCACCCTCCGCACCCTTGGATGCTCGGGAATACAGAAAGACGAAGACAGTAATCTCAACGCCCCGAAATGTATCGCTTCTCGAGTTTGCAATATATCTCGTCTTACGGTGCGTAACTGCATGGTGTCGAGTAGAAGTTGTGTGACCCTGAGGGACTTTAGGTGGATGACCCCCTTGTTTATCCGATCGACGAATTGGACCTGTACCCAGGTCCTCAGATCGATAGCGAGTTTACTTTCAGCATCGCACAGGCCTTTTGTCATAGTCTTCAGCACATGCACATTCCTGCAAAGCATTGCATAACTCCTGGTAAGCCTGATGAGCTTCCTAATATTGCGACGATTCTTCATATCTTCTTCTCAGATGGGCGTATTCTTGATTTATCCACATTTCCACAACTCCACTCCTTGTCCCTGCAACCTTGTGGGGAACTGGATATCTCGTCGAGCCTAGAAGCAATTGCTCTTCCACTCTTACACAGCAGGCCTTGTCCAACTTTTCATGCCCTTATCATCGTGCTCGACGATATATATAACATTGATGGAAGACATATTCGTGGTTTGGAGAAGAAAAGCAAGAAGAGTATGAAAGAACGATTATCACACAGGAAATATCGTACTGTCTGCTACCAACTCGAACGGTCTATCCTCAACCGTGGCTTCCATGATTGTAATACAAAACCCCACGAACC
>FTLJ01001260.1:0-16437 GCA_900155495.1 Porogramme epimiltina | reverse complement strand
GAACGAGGTCATGAAGGAGCTCGTGAGTACCCCAAACGTCGCTACTGATCCTGTCTGTTGAGCCTACCCGCGACCCGCTCAGATGGCTCTGAAGCGGCCACACGCGATTTCGTTCTCCAAGAAGAACGCCGTGCGCCCGTTCGAAGACGCCTCCTTGCTCGAGTCCTGGGCGCAGAAAAACGACGCTAGCATGTTCCTGGTCGGCGGGGCACGAAGAAGCGACCGCACGGGCTCACATTCGTGTGCATGTTCGACCACTGGGTGCTGGACATGTGCGAGGTGGGCGTTTAGGGGTGGAAGAGCATGAACGAATTCAATGTGCGTAAACCTCCGAGGCCCCCGCACATCCCCCAGCCCACGCTCCTCCCTCGCAGACACCAAAAGCGACGCCAGGACACAAGTCGCTGCTGCACTTCGCGTCCACGACGAGGTCAAGAAGGACAGGTGCTGCCCGCGGATCAGCCTGCGACGGAAACGGTGATTCCGAGCAGCTCTGTGAGTCCGCCCACCTACGTCGGCGCGAACCTTCGTGCATTACTTTGCGCGATGCTGTGCGCGGCGCGCGCATCTGCCTCATAACCAAGCTGACCCTCTCGCGGGCTACAGTGTACGTGGGCCTTGAGCCTTCGCTCAACAGCGACCTCGTTGCAAACCAGGGCACTGTCACGTCCAAGTGGTGAGCACCCCAATATGAATAGTGTGCGCACGTCAAACTTACCTCGCAGCGTCGCGCAGCCTCCCGCTACTCACGGACGCCGTCATCATCCTGGAGAACCAAGACTCGGAGCTCTTGCCGGGACTCCCCTCGTCCATCAAGGCGCACACAGGCTTCCTGCACGCGCATTCCGAGTGAGTCTTTTCTGTATGCTCAGCTCGGAGAGGTTGATGCTCATATAACAGTTCTCCCCTGCAGGTCCGCAGCTGATATTCTCTTAGCTGTACAGACTGAGATGTCGAAACTCGGGACAAACAGCGTCACGGTCACTGGATACTCGCTCGGTACGTATACGCATGTCATCCGATCGAATAGCACTCAACAATGCACTCCTCTCCCCCCCCTTCCACACAGGCGCGGTGATCTCCTTCCTTCACGCCGTCTACCTCCCCCCCCCCACCTCCCGACCGTCAAGATCACCTACGTCGGCTTCGGCCTCCCCCGCGTTGGCAACCAAGCCTTCGCCGACTACGTCGACGCCCACGCGTCCATCGCGTCCGTCACGCACGCCCACAACAAGGAGGACTTTCTCCCCATCCTCCCGGGCAGGTTCCTCGGGTACCGCCGCCCGTGGGCGAGGTGCACATCATGGTCGGGGGCGTGGGTGGCATGCCCGGGGAAGGACGACGACAGCGATGAATGCACGTTGGGGGACGTGCCGAACACCTTTGACGGGGTAGAGAGCCAATACAGTGGGCTGTACAAGGAGGTCTCGGTGATGGGCCAGGGCTGCTAGGCGTGCGCCTCATGCCTTCATACTCGCCACCCGAATACTCTGTATATCCAGTAGTTAATACATCCTGCTCCCCTTCTCACTTCCCTACGCCGCTAGGCGGCGCGTGTGAACTCCCCTACGGAAGTCCGTGTGCAAAGTGATGTTGCAAGGCTTGAATAGTATGCTACGAGGGCGACGACTCCTATGTAGTCCCCATCAAACTGACCGCATTTGATCTCAATCGAAGCCAACGCCCCCGCCTACCTTGCAATCCGCCCGAACCCCTCCGCCTACATTGCAATCCACCCCAATACATCCGCAGACATTGCAAGTTGTCCCAATACGGACCACCACATTACAAGCCGTTAGGGCGGTTTCCAATCTCGCGCCCCGGTTGTAAGTAATTGCCGTTAATTGCGCGCGCTTGCAAACCAGATCACTACTTGCAATGCCCTAAATACATAGAACGAAATGCGGCTGATGAGTAACCCGCGGGCGGGATCGAGGGAGAAGGCATGCGGGGGTGGTCGGACGCCAATGACGTGGGCTTGGGGTCTGTGGAGACCTCAGCGGCCGTGAGGGCGAGGAGACCGAGGGCGGCGACGACGAACAGCATCATGGCGTTGCAGACGGAAACTCGGGGAAAGCTCACGATGCGAGGAAGCTAGGGTGGAACGGAAAACTCTTGCATCTTCCGAATGGGGAACTGTTGGTGGGTGGTACATCAGCATGGAAGTCAAGGAGTGAGGAAGGGTGGTGGGGGGGCAGGTGACACTCACAGCGGGCGGGCAAGCTAGATTCGCCTGAAGCAACGGAGTGCGTGAGGAGAGAGACACCGCGCACACGAAAAATCGCGGTCGGGTGGGAGACGATGCAGGAGAAGCCCGCCAACCACGCGCATATGGGTGCATGTTATGCCGGTTCCATGTCGCGAGCGTGCTCCCCGGGGGAGAAGCGGAGATACGAGCTTCAGCGGCCACGCGGAAGGGGGGTTGTTCAGGGTGAAGGGAGGGATGGAGAAGACCGCGCTGGGTTGGGGCGTGGTAGAAGGCAAGGGAGACCCGGGATGAGGGTGCAGGGGATGGGAGAACGTACGTAGCATACGACCCGCGGTCCCTGAAGTCCCAGATATGAGAAACCCTGCACGGCCGGGAAGCGAGCTTTGAGGCACTGCCAGTGGTAGAGAGCGACAGAGACGATTGATGAGCGAAGGTGCGTATGGCGCCTGGAAGTGGACTCGTGCGTGGATAAAAATGTCGGCCTTGAAGGGGCGACTATGGAGCCAAGAGTGCGCTCGTTGAGAGGCGCGAAAAGGCCGGGCACGCAAACAAATGCGTGACAAACCGTGCGTAGGGCTAAGCGGTCTGAGTGGGGAGTAAAGAGGGGATTGAGGAGGGGGCGGCGGCGCTGTAATCACCACGACAGTGAGCACTGGAGCCCACTGGACAGGAGTCGGACGGCATCGACCGCTTCTTGAACGAGCTGGGGAGGTGGACGGTGGACGGACCAGATAACGTGTGTGAGGAAGAGGCGAAGGTCCGTGCCGACTGAGGGCGCGCGCGAGGCGGAGGGATGAGGAGGCTTGCTGTACAGTAGTAGGCTGTAGCCATAGTAGTGCTCAATGCCTATGAGCGCAGCCGTCTTAGCTATCAGATTAGATACTACCCCCACGGGTGCACGGGTTGCAGCGCCCTGTCCGCGGGTAAGGGTACACGGGTTGGGGGTTTGGTGGGTCCCAACCACACTCCTACCCGTGGTCACCCCCACCCGTGACCCTTAGGGGTTTCGCGTACCCGTGGTGACAACTAAACTGTCAGCGAAGAGGATATCGGCAGCCGCGCAGGAGGAAATGTGGAGGACGGGGACGTACGCCAGGCCAACGTCGCGCCCTCCGAGGCATGTTCCGCGCAGGAGAGCACGCTCCAGTTGCTCTTCTCCAGCATGCCGGCCATAACGACGGGATCCCGGTGACGACCGTATCGTGTCCCCAGTCACTTATATTCGTAGCGAAAGGGTTCGTGATGATCTTGAACGCCTGTTCCCCAGACCCGGACTCTTGTGCATCGGGGCCTTTATAACAGTCCTAGTACCTATGAAGGGGCGTAAGTACGTGTACTTTCATGGGGAAGGTATAGTAACACCCACTAATAAATGTATAACCTCTGTTCACCCCTGATTTGCGTGGTCCACCGATGTGACCACACTGTGGTCATTGAAGGACTACGCCACAAAGACCACGCCACAAGGACCACGTCACGGAAAGGCAAGGAGGCCCGATAGCTCACTGCCTCATCCATATCGGGAAGATCGAGCGCTCTCTATTTTTGTCTATCCAGTCTCTTATCTCCACAAGCCGTCATATAGGCTAACGACATTAAATGCTGTCAGCGCAAACTAGATTGTTCAGTGGGAGAGAATGCGTCTCGCAGAATCTCTGAGAATCCGGCTCACGTGCTCCATGGATGCTACATCTAGGCGAGGCCCCTTTGGCGCTATGCTGTCTCGCTAGCCGACAACGGGCGATCGGGGCCCCACGTGCCTAGATAGTCTATTTGTGTGGCGATGCTTGAAAATGTATATCAAGTTTGACATTCCGGGGACTAGAGAAAGATTTCTTCATGTAATTCGAGAATGACGGGCGGAATCTCATGACGATGAATAGACAAGCAGACAGTTCTGATCGTACATGGGCAACTACATCACAAGCAATCCATCATAATAAATATTCCCTGTGGGCATGACGTCACTACAACACGAGATACATTACACTGGAGGTCCGCGGTAAGTGAGAGAGGTAAGAGAATGCTAAAGAGACGACTGACCCAGCTCACGATCCTCAGGGATCGGCGGGAGCGGCGGAAGTGGCTTATACCGAGGATCGTTGGTCGCACGGGCACGCGGGCGACCAGGGTCCGCCTGCGCCCGCGACGGACCCGGCGCATTGCTGGTCGTGTGCGGGTGCGGAACAGCTGTGTCGGGTTGCGCCTGCAAGGTGGACGGACCGGCGTCGTTGTCGGTCGTGCGCGGGGGGACTCCATGGCGGAGTAGGGAGGGGGGCATCCCTCCATTTGGCGGAGGTTGCGCGATGGCGCGAGTGGGACTGGTGGACCAGACTGCCTCGTAGGGAGGTGGGGGGGTGGTGGGACTCGGAGTTGCGAGCGGGGGCGGTGTAGGACGGTTGGCGGGCAGGGGCAGAGGGGGACGACCCATGGTTGCCGGTGTGGACTGAGGACGTACGCGGAGTGACGCTCTTGGAATATCTATCACGAGCTCGCAGTTGTTGGGGGCAGCGGACGTGCGCGTGTCGGGGGCGACGGGTGCACGCGTGTTGGGGGCGGCGGACGTACGCGTATCGGGGGCGGGAGAGGGCTCACCCACTCGGGTCGAGCGTGTTCCGTGGGCATCCGGGCCGCCTGCTTCGCCGTCATCGAGGAGATCGAGTGGGATGAGGAGGGTTGAGCCTCGCTCAAGGGGTTGGAGGGAGCGGGGGCCTGATAGGGGTTAGGTGTGCATATGAGGAGCAAAGGGAAAGTCAATACCTGGGCCACGGCGCCTAAAAGCCCTAGATATGGCCAGCCGGACTAGAGCTTTGAGACGTCTTGGGAGGGAGGGCATTGGAAGAGTATTGAGAGCACAGAGGTAGACGTGGGACGTCGATGAGGACAGCAGCGTCGGCGGTGCATCGACCACTGGTGCTTCGGTAGAAGAAGCTGCAGCTAGACGCCCGGCCCGCCCGTCCGGGCACTTGGAAGTGGGGGTGGCATTTGACGTCGGTCGTCTCGTAGAGTTGCAGCTGGTTGTGAATAATGATTTATGTAGCATGTCCGTGTGCGCGAGGGCAGTGTGGCCGTGTGTACCAAAAATATTATCGCGCGCGCACTTGGAGTGTGAGCGCGAGCGTGCGCGGTACCTATTGAACGACGTTGCTGCGGTAGACCTTGCGCGACCGTCCTGTAACGCAGGCGCGACCAGACAATCTTGCGTGCGGGATTTCGCACCAGGCCTCGAATCTTTCCGTGCGGTGGAGGCATCTTCCAGCTTCGAAGCGTAGGCGGGCAACCCTTGCGCATATCCGTTCGGGGGGCCGAGAACACCTTGCGACCAACGCCCAGTCGGCGACCGTTTTGGTATCCATTCGGGGGCTGGCAGTGAGTCGTGTGTGGACGTGAGCGAAGCTCGTGGACACACACGTGCAGAGACGCCGCTGCACCGCCGCGACTTCAGCCCTTGTCGCGCACCTCATCCTCGTGCGCTGCCTTTTTGTGTGCGTCGCCTTGTCGCGCGCGCGGCCTTCTTGTGCACCCATCCGGCTGTCCGCACGACGAGGAGATATGGCAAAACAACTTGAACACGGACCCGAACGCGATTCGCGTGTCCGACTTGACATTGATGAGTGCCGCGAGAAAAGTTGACGTTGTCCTTGGGGAGGACATTCAAGCCTCGCATTGTCTGGCCACATGTCTTTAGGTCACCGCCGGTGCGCGCTCAGCTTGGTTTCTTCCATGGAGGTCTAGGCTACCGGGCAGGGAGACTAGCGCAAGCGCTATCCTCTCTATCCTGGTGACTAGCCCATCTTGCGGGACGACTAGTGCTCGCACTAGAGCACACTGGAGATCCGCCGTTGCAATCGGAGCGCACGGCCTGGAGATGCCGCTGGCGTTGGTAAGGCTAGTGCCAGATATACAACCGAATGCGATGATGCGCCAGACGTCGACGCGCACAACGCATGAAACGAGGGAGCACGGCCCATTTTGAGAGGTTTAGGCCCGGCATGTCCTCAGGGCACGGTGACCGACGAGACCACTGTTCCCGGCGGCGTTGGTCGGCCTGGCGAACGGATTACTGGACCTAACCAGGTATGATGGATTTAGGGCATAGGCGCCTGCATAAAGGAGAATTAGTATCGGCGACACGTGTAGACAAAGGCAGCGTACCGCTAGGGGCATTTGGACGTGCACATGCTAACTGGACCTAGTGAGACTCTGACAGGGCGGTTATGTCAGGATGCTCTGCTTCGACGGCAACGGGAGGCGGCGCAACGACAAAGTAGGAAATGCGATCGTTACACGAGATAGAATTACCCGCTTGCTGCGTAGATACATGGTAGTTGGTCCGAGTGACATATCTAGGTGGATGTAGCTAATAGGGCGCGACTCGAACGCAGCCCCAGGAAACCATGGAGCCGGAATGCGAAAGGTTGACGCCGTAGATGAGCGACGATAACGTAATAGCGGTAGAAGACTAAATATGTAGGGTTGTAAATATGGCGTATGTTCCTACGTGCATGGTGGTTAGACTCAGCGTCGTGTAGAGATAGGGATGGCGAAGTGGGCACACCTCGTAGAGATAACCCGCGATGTACCGTAACAGGTTAGACCGGGCGAGCGTGGGGCAGAACCTCAAAAGATTTGGGAAGGTGGGGACGTTGGGAAGACGAAGTTACTATGGAAGAAGTGAGGGGGACTGTGTGCTGCAGCATGCAACGAGATAGGAGCGAGAGGGGGGCGGCATAGCAGGAGTTTGGGGTCCTCTAGGGCACTTGGGGCTCTTTGGGTGTTTGGGGCTCTTTGTGGTGCTTTGGGGGAAGACGGACGTTGAAGGAGGATGGTATGGGGCGTGTATGTCTTGGACAGAGAGAGACTTCCGGAGGCAGCTGGGAGAAGGGGGGGGGCGGTGGCCTAGGCAACAGGTGGTGGTGGGGTGGTTGAGGAGTGTAGAGAGCTGGCGGAGTGTTGAGGGTTGGGGAGGAGACTTGTATGCCAAAGGAGGGTGGTTGAGGGTGGGTGTCGCGTCGGTGGAGGGACAGTGAGTGGTGGCAAACGGTGAGTCCTTGTGAAAGGATGGCTAGAGGTGCCTATAGGTAGGCCCGATAAGCTGCCAAGGGGAACCAGGACACGTGACTCGCCGCACGTGACTAGCCATATTTGGGACTATTTGATGCGACCTAACCCTAACGCCCCCGCTTTGACCTCGCGGGCACCTGGTGAGGGCCGTGTCCGCATCGGCGGGGATAGTGCGCGCTGGGTGGGGTACGAGTAGACGAACGCCACGAATTGCACCAGTCAGGCTTGTCTGCTCCACTCGGATGTCATTCCATTCGAATATTTCTATTTCTGTACATCCATAGGGCGTGCGTTCGACCACAGCACGCATTATTTCTCTCTCCTTGCCCGATATTACGGGGCAAGAGGTACAGCTGGGTAATTTTAAGAAGAGCAGGCTGGCCATAGGATACGGTAGCGCGAATTTGATGTAACGTCAATCATCCGTTGTGCACAGCGGCGTCCCGCGCGCTGGCCATAAGGTACGAATGTAGCACGATACGATTTTGGAGCCACGTCCATGCTCGTCGTCCACAGCGTCTCGCGCGCTGGCAATGGGGTATGAATGCACATTGCGGCATGATACGAATTTGATGTAAGGCCAATTATCCGTCGTCCACAACATCCCCCTGCCCAAAATATTGTCACCCTTTCGCGCGCGACCCGCCTCAGTTGACGAACCACTGAGGCGGTCACACCTGTGGGACAAGGTGGAACAGACGGGACGCTGGGTAGGTGGGTGGCCTTCGTCCGCTCCGGCCGCATCCGCGGTATCTGTATGCGACTCCGCGTTGTCCCGTTTTGCGTGGGGCACTTCGACCGCGCCTGTCTTTAAAACGCTGCCCTACACGACGAATGTGTTAGCCCATGGCTGTCCAAAAGATACCGTATCCCGGGGTATATGAACGCACATTAGAATATGAGAGCCCACCCAGCCAAATCTTCATCGCGTATCATGTTGGGAGATGGTCGCGGTGCCCTAGTCCCAGATGGTATGCAGTGTGAGGTTCTCGAAGATACCGAAGGATCGGAGGGCACATCCTATATAAGCCATACTAGCAGCCGTCAAACGAGCCACCCGAGGATCGAGATGCGCCTGGATGTCTGCGGGGACGCTTCAATGCTCGCAAGAGAGGCGGGCTGGGTTATTCACTCACCTCGAGGCCCATCATATAACTGCGTGCCACAGTTCTCCCGCGCGGCGTGGGCCGCGACCATGACACTTCTACGTGAGCGTGCACCATGGTCCAGTCCTAGTCAGGGACTGCACCATCTCTGCGATGCACAGGTAACGGACGGGCTGAACGGGGACTTACACGCGCGGGTGGCCTGTCGAGATCGCAGGCAGATCACGGGCGAAGACAAACCGTGTGAAGGTACTATACAGTGGCAAGCCACTCGTCCGTATATGGCTATTGGGCGCCTAACCGCTCGACCGCAGGGAAGGGAGGGATGGTCCGGCGCTGGTGCGTGGCATATTGAGTGTAAACAGGCCCCGGGGCCGAGCATTCGGGAAAAATAGTAAAATCACGGTCGTTTTGTACGGTAAACAACGTGGCTCGGCCGCATAACTCACACCTTCCGCAGTACGACCCCCAGCTGACGAGCGGCTCGCGGGCGTATGCCAACTCGAGGTTCAGCAATGCGCCTTCAGAAACGTCTCTGGGAACGACAAACGAAAAGGCGACGACGACCTCGGCTGCGCCATTGGCTGCCACCACGACTGTACAACAATATCCTTTCATGTGGAATACTCAGGATCCAGACCTAGACGTCCCGCTCCACAATCCAGACCCCGTCCGAGACGCCGCCCTTGACCGCAGTTGCGCCCCCTTCTCACCACGAGGATGGATGGACGCCTCTGCTCTCTTTATCATATGCGTCGGTATTATCGTCCTCTTCGCCGGATACCCCATCAATACATCATCGACCGCTATATCCACCAACCGTCCAAGACCGCCGGTTTCAATCTCGGCGACATTAATGCCTCCGGCCAAGTCCCCCAGCTGACCAACTTCCCGTCTCTCATCGACACAGATACACCCTCGGACGCCCGCACGCGGACAGGCGCGGATGGCAAGTCGTACAGCCTTGTGTTCAGTCACGAGTTCAACAAGGATGGCCGCACGTTCTACCCCGGTGACGACCCTTTCTGGGAGGCGGTCGACCTCTACTACTGGCCCACAGTCGACCTCGAATGGTACGACCCGGCCCAGATCACGACGAAGGACGGACAACTGGTCATCACGATGGAGGAGGTCTTGAACCACAACCTTAACTTCCGGAGCGGGATGTTGCAGGGGTGGAACAAATTCTGTTTCATCACTGGGTACATTGAAGTACGCGTCAGCATGCCGGGCAGTCCGACAGCACCTGGACTGTGGCCCGCAGCCTGGACTATGGGCAACCTCGTGCGTGTTCATTTCCACCCTAACCCCATGCATGGTCTCGTGCCTAACTTAAATGCCCACAGGGCCGCGCCGGATACGGCGCCACCGCGGAAGGGACATGGTCATACAGTTACAGTTCCTGCGACGTGGGCACGTTCCCTAACCAGACCGACGCCAGCGGCAACCCCTCGATCGTCAAGACCGGCGGCTCCGGCGGCTCACTGCTCAGCTTCATGCCTGGCCAGAAGCTTTCCGCTTGCACATGCTCCGGCTCAGACCATCCAGGACCGTCAGTAAGCACAGGCGCGGAGTACCGGAGATCGATATTTTCGAGACCTGGCAGATCGACACCACGCGGTTCCAGGCAGAGGTCTCACAGAGCTACCAGACGGCGCCCTACGTTGAACTACCAATACGAGTTCGTGAACTCGTCCAGCACGACGCCCATCTACGACGAGTCGATCACCCAGTTCAACTCTTACAAGGGTGGCGTGTACCAACAGGCCGTCTCCGCGGTCTCCGACATTGACAATGCGAACTACGGTGGTAACGGCTACTCGACGTACGGCTTCGAGTGGTGGTCGGACCAGAGCAATCGGCAAGATGGGTACATCACTTGGTACTCCGGCGGCGAGAAGATGTGGACAATGACTGCGGTTACTATCGGCGCGGACTCCACGGCGGGGATCAGCGCGCGTATAGTCCCCGAAGAGCCGGTGGTGAGTTTCATTCCGCCTAGTCGGATCGGAAGTGTATGCTGATGGTTGGGATAGTACATTATCTCCAACCTCGAGATGTCTCGTGAGTTCATTTGGGCCTACCTCGCAGTTAATGTGGCTCTAACAGCCTCCCAGATGGATTCCAGAAGCAGGACTTCATGCACCTCACTTTCCCAGTGCAGATGTTCATCGACTATGTTCGGGTGTACCAGCGTGATGACGTGATCAGCGAAGACTCGACGTCGTGCAACCCTTCCTCGCGGCCTACGGCCAACTACATCAACCAGTACGTGTTTCCTCCGTTTCGGCGCTTCTGTGACCACTAATCCCGCACTGTAGGCACTTGAACGCGTACTCAAATCCGAATCTCACAACATGGGACCAGTACACCCCGGAACTCAAAGTATGATGGCTGTTAGCGGCCGCGCAGTGACCTGGTTCTATGCACTCCCCACATTTCCGCTGCTACCCACACACGTTCCCGCCATCATTCCTTGCATTTCACGAGCTGTGCACGATCTGTTACGATGCATACATGTACGCGCATACAACCCGAGGACTACTGTAGAGTACAACCCATCTTTGCTAGCTGCGCTCCAGAGGGCACCCTTTCACTCCGTTTCTTCGACCACCCATCTTTCAGACCCTCCCGGAGCGTCGGACGCTTTTTCCATCTTGAAAACATTTATTTCCTACGCGCAAGTTGGGACAGCCAGTCTCCTACCCCGGATCTTCCACCGACCGTCATACGCGGACAGTCCTTAGCGCATGCGCGCTTTGAACTGCCCACGTTCTTGTCTTGCTTTCACGACTTCGATAGAACCCATAATGATATTCCTCGGCACGACCTCTACTGCGTGCCGATCGCCGGCAAGTTTACCTTGTTCGTTGGAGGGGAAAGTAGTGAACGGAGTCGGGTGGTCAGAACGTCAATTATATAAATAGTCACGTGATGTGGGCTCTCACTGAGTCAGGGCATGTATCGGCGCGAGACTTGCTCTCTTCTGCATGCATCCTCCACCCCGCCCTGCTACACACTCTCCTCTCCTTCCCAGGACGAGTCATCCCCCCCTCAGGCTTCGACGCATGCAGATGCTCGCTACACTTCAAGCCGGATCGTCGCCAAGCCCCCGTCCCCTCGGCGGTCCGCCTTCAAACCTCCGGGACGCGTCGAACGCCTCTGTATCACAGGAGAAGTATGTGGGCCCGTATGTATGCGTAGGTGAAGAGGTAGTTGACTCATCTGTGGGGCTTGTAGCGGGCCATGGAAGGGGACGCCCACCAAATTCCTTACTCCGGTGCGTCTTTTGCTCCTCCCTCTCTTTCTTGTGGCCCTCATACTATCCCGCAGGGCACATCACGCGCTGCCGCGGCTAATCCGTTCGGCGGGTCCATGATGAAAGTCGACCTCACTACCGGTACCAATCAAACGGCGAGACGTCTTTTGCTCCTCCCTCTCTTTCTTGTGGTCCTCATACTATCCCGCAGGGCACATCACGCGCTGTCGCGGTTAGTCCGTTCGGCGGGTCCATGATGAAGGACAACCTCACTACCGGTACCAATCAAACGGCGAGACGTCTTTTGCTCCTCCCTCTCTTTCTTGTGGCCCTCATACTATTCCACAGGGCACATCACGCGCTGCCGCGGCTAATCCGTTCGGCGGGTCCATGATGAAAGTCAACCTCGCTACCGGTGCCAATCAAACGGCGAGACGAACGGTCCTCAACAGCAGCACCAGACGCCCACATAATAATGCGCTATTCGAGCCACCCTCCAAGAAGCAGAAGCGGAACCACCCTTCAAGCCCAGAGGTGAGGAGAACGTCCAAGCATTTCCCCGTTGCAGGTGAGTAGCCGCCGCCTGCGGCAAGTCCTGCCCTACCCTCCACTCGACGCTGTTCCGGGAAATGGACTATGCTCAACGTGCGTCACAGCGGGGAAGGGCAAGGGCATCGCACTACCTGCTTCGTCCACACGTGGAAAGGCGGATGCGGACTCTGAGCCGATCATCGTCGAAGACGACGAGGAAGAGGACACAGGCAAGACACCGAGCGTGGGCGTACCCGAACAAGAGCACATCGATGTTGACGCGCTCAGCGATGACATCGAGGACGCGTCCGGCTTTGACAACATATTCGAGAGCAAACCCGTGTCGTCGCGGAGAGGTATGACACCCAGCGGGCGGAGTATGATCCCGGCCGGGACTGTGGCGAAGAACCGGTTGACCTTCGAGGACCGGGGTTTTGGTGAGTCGTCGATGGATGAGATGGGGCAGGGTGGATCGCGGTCCATGGAGGAGTCGGTCACTCCCCAGTTCCGGGATTTCTCGAAATACAGAAAGGAGTCCTCCAAGACGAAGCCTGAGCCTGAGCTGAAGATCGAGAAGCTCCACCAGTCGAGACGTAAGAAGATGCAGCCAAAAGGTGGGGCAAGCCCGTCCAAGGTCCGTTTCAATTTAACTTGTAGTGCATGGGTGTTAACGATATTTGGTGCAGCCCTCGCAGAGTCTGGCCCAGTTCAATAAGCACAAGGTTGAACAGCCACTTGATTCTGTGGCGACGTCGTCTTCGGGTTTCAAACCACCCTCAAGACTGCCTCTCGAGTCTTACTCGATAGGATGTGATTTGAGGGAGAACTCGGACTCTACGCTCCCAGTGGCTTGGGTTGACGTTCAACGTAAACCTCAACAGCGCACAAATATGTTGAAGGTTTTCAAAGGTTCCGAGGATCAAACCCCCGCATTTTCTTGGCGCTTGGATCGCGACTTCGATGAGTTCCAGGTGAGTCTAGTCAAGCTGCCACTGTCGTAATTCGTACTGAACACCCATCATAGTACACCAATGATTCGGTTATCAAGTCGGCGACCGACCCTCATGTCATAATCCAGCTCAAGACCACGAGGTCTTTCAAGGCGACAGGAATGAACAAGGAGACTTGTGTGGCAGGTGTGTATGTTCATTTCGTCGTCCATCGGATTACGGTTAAAGTTTTATTCCCTAGGTTCGTCGCATCAAAAGGGGCTTGTCACTCTCAAGTTCATGACTCGGCACTCGAACTTCGCCAACGGGAATAGTTACACGAATCTTGTGAATGCCATCAAACAAGAGATCGACAAGAAGCCACAGGTCCTCGAGTGAGTATTTTTGACTCTTTCTCCCGCAATTATAAATCGATACTCACGTAAGATAGCGTGCATACGACTAAGGCGTGTTTGGAGCTAGTCCAGAACGCGGCCGCGGCAGTCAATGCTGGACACTCTACTCGTCGCAATGGTCAGTCGCGTCCATCTCCAGCCTCAGCAGGGCCCTCCAATAGTGCGAGTGAGTCATCGACACACGCCTCCGACCGTGCGTCGACGTCTACGCTTCCTTCTCGGTCAGTCTCCTCGGTCAATGAACATAAGCAATCGCGAACTCACATATGCTCTCCCAGGACATATGGTAAAATTGCGCCTGAACGAAGATCAGCCCGGTTGAAATTATCCCCGACACCTGACCCTGATGAACTGTGAGCACCTCCTTGTTAGCTGCTTTCGATACCTGATCACACGTCCTCTAGCGTGCTAGTCTATCCGCCCTCCGGTACTGGTGTGGTGAATATCACTGGAGGGGATTTGAAGCGGTTGGACGCGGGGCAGTACCTGAATGATACCTTGGTTGAATTTGGGCTGAAGTGAGCGAGACCTTACCCACCTGATGTGGGCACGCTACTCACCATTTCTTCAGGCTATGGTTAGATGATCTGCGGAAGACTCAGCCCGAGCTTGCTGATCAAGTCCACGTCTTCAACTCGTTCTTTTACAAGATGTTGACCACAGATAAGAAATCGTGCGTTCCTCGTTGCTATATGCATCATTGTGCTCCTCGATACCAATCATATATAGTGTGGAAGCGTCATACCCAAGTGTGCGAAAGTGGACATCGAAGGTAGATCTTTTCAAGAAGAAATACATCATTGTTCCTGTCAACGAGAGGTACGTTAACTCAGTGTGTCGTTCATGAGCTTAGCTAAGGCAGAATACCACCAGCCTTCACTGGTATCTCATGATGATCGAGAATCCAAGCAATATGCTGCACCCCGGGCCTCCCCGCCACGTTCCTTTGACACGGAAGCGGAAACGAGACTCCAACGCCACCGAAGTCACCACGGTGGAGATAGACGAAGAGAAGGCAGCGAGGGAGGCGGGTCCTTCCAAATTACCCCAGAAGCAACCTGAACGGACACTACCAGGACAAGCTCAAATCAATGTGCCCGAATCAATACCCGTTGATGGGGAAAGTGAAGGGGACGGGCAGGAGGTCGAGACGATGTTGCGGGACGAGACGGCGCGACTCAGCCAATGCGCTATCTCGGACCCCGACCACGAACACCACCCACAAGATGGTGCATCGCCGCCAACGCTCACGCAAGCTGCAGATCTTCACCTTGGCTGTCCGTGGTATGATACTATGGATATTGACACTCCACCCGATGTCGCAAAGATGCTCCCTGATCTTCAAGGGCAACCGGCACTGCCCTCACCGCCTCCGGAGCCCATTCCAGTTGATGACACACCGAACAGCGGCACAACGACGACTGCCAGGGGTTCCGAAGAAAGAGGGGCGGACGCGGAAGTGCCAGAGTCGAACAGCGTACAGCCCGTCCCTACCTCGCAGGGAGAAATCGCGCTCAGCCACTTTCCCGAGTACTCACCTGAATATCCCACGTGAGTTTATCTCTTTCTATACAACGCGCGAGTCAATTTTAAGCGAAGTGAACCCTATCTAGTTGCTACATCTACAGCTTCGACTCGATGAATGGAAAGCATTCCAGGCCTGCCGACCGCATCTCGACCTATCTGCGATACGAAGCTGTCGACAAACGAGGTTTTCACTTCGAAGATACCTGTGCCTCTAAGTACATATCAACTAAGGTACGTGCACCTACCATGAAGGCTATTTGGTCGCAGCGCACTAACCGTACTTCCTGCAGAGCCCCAGTCAGAAGAACTTCTACGATTGTGGGCTGTATGTCGTGGCCTTCGTCGAGAAGTTTATGCAGAACCCTGGAGTCTACAGCGACCATCTGCGGGTGCGTGTTAACAACTCACAACTTGATTCAATGTCTCATATCTCCGCATCAGAACAAGGGCCTGAAGGAGGCGTGGTATACGGAGGAGGTTCTGGACCTTCGGGAGCCCTTCCGCGAGCGTACACTCGCACTCTCAGAGGAATGGCGGAAGGAGCGTGCTGCGAGGGAGAAGGCAAAGGAAGACTAGTCAGATGTCATCGACGAGTCGCGACAAGCAGCTAGAGAAGGTCGACAAAGGGAAGGGGAAGAGCATCGAAGCACACATCATCGATGATCTAGACGATGTCGTAGAAGTGTCTGACATCAACCTTAGCGTCAAACCATCTGTGCCCAAAAGCAGGCCTAAGCCCAGGGCGAAGAACAAGTACGGCGGCCAGCGCAGGTGATTGCGAGCCGGTTTCTCGTCATCACCTGTCTAGGAACTTCCCTCGTCATGTATACAGGAGTATTCTTGTCACTCTCGGGCCTATTATTGCTGTTCGCACGAGGCTTGTCGCGGCGCCAATTTTCGTGATTTCGCGCTCTCATCCTGCCTCGACCCTCCGGACTTGCAACATCGATATCTCCCTCAATTCCAATCCATTTCTATTGATTCCTTCTGCTTTGAACTCTCGCTTTTCACCCGAAGGGCACGATACCGGTTTCGGCTCGAACGGACAAGTTTACGAATTTGGCCTTCCTCAGCCACTGAAACAGTCAAACACAAGTCATGGACGGCCGAAGGGAGTTAGGGCCAAACAGTTTGTGGCGGGGGGGTCTGTAATTGTCCCCGAAGGGCACAGTGTGTGTTTAGGGTGGGCAAGGGTTTCTGGGACGTTCGCTCCCCGGACAGTGTTGGCACTCTGGTATGTCTTTGTTCTGCGTGCGTACATATACATCCGTAGACGCTATCAATACACCTTCTTTGCCCCATGCCATCCTGTGTGAATCCCCAGAGCCTCTGTAAGAGGTGTGTGTGCAATATGTATAGAAGCGGCAGCGGAGAGTCGGAATACCTGTAGGTAGAC
>FTLJ01001259.1:0-10946 GCA_900155495.1 Porogramme epimiltina | reverse complement strand
AACAGTGCGAAAACTCCCCCCCCCCCCTCCCCCCCCCCCGGCTCTTTGCCGGGGCGTAGAGCCCCCCAACCCCCCCCCCCCCCCAGCCCCCGCCGCCCCCCCCCCCCCCCCCCTTCTCCCTCTAGCTCTCTCGCCACCCGCCGCGCATACCACCGTAGCCCCCCGCCCACGCCCTAATCGCTCACTCCCGAGGAAAATCGCCATTGTCACCGATGCCGACGCCCGCCCTACCAACGGTGTCATAGAGTTCGCGTAGGCGGTGGGGTGAATGTCTTGCGGGAGAGACGGGCGGGCGTGGAGTGCTTGCCTTAGTCTTGCGAAGTGGTGTGTCTGCTCAGGGTGAGAGGGGGCGAGGCACACAAGTGGGCGGACAAGGCTTACGGGACGTCGATGTCACGATTGCAAGGGCGACTTTGTGGGCGTCGAGAAACTCATCGCCGTCCGTGATGGATGACTAGGCGGGGGGAGAGGGACAAAGGTGGGAGAGGAGCGAGGCGAGGATGGAGAGGAGGATGAGTACGCAGGGCGTGGATATGGAAGATGGAGAATGCCAGGGCGAGCCGTGAGCTGGCATGATGTAAGCGCTGAAAATTCGACCGGCGCAGGCGCATGTGGACTGAGCGTTTTTTCAGATACATAAGATGCGGTGCAAGCTCTACGCTCTAAGCTCTACGACCTCTAACGCCCGGACTGGTAGAGCCCGTAGAGCGCTAGAGCTTTCCGGTTTTACTGATGCGTGGGATCCTCCTTCGTTCGGCGTTCCTGACGAAGTGCTGGAGAAAATCGCGAGGAAGCTCCAAGCTGAGGCCGTCCGCCTTGCAATTAAGAATGCTGCTATGAAGAAGTCTCGGAGCGGACAGTCGTCTCCGGCCCCTGGATCTGATGATGAGGCCCCGGTCCCAGCGAGGGGTTTCACGCTTAGGATTGAAAGTAATTAGCCACAGAGATTTTTAAGGAGTCGCCTGCGAACACCCCGCGAGCATCACGACGCGATCGCAAGTCGAAATTGGAGCCCCGGTCCGTTGTACGATATGTACCCTGTAGGATTCAGCGTTGTAGTGATCAAGCTTCAGTCTTGCTCTCCCTCACCAATATACGCTCATACCTATCTGCGCCTTCTCGTATCTTTGTCTGTAGTTGTTCTGCTATGCAGATCTCATAACCACATCCACGTCCTCTTCCAGCTTCGCAGATGTTATTTTGTCGATGTCATGACTGCGCGAACATTTATCGCGCTCAGCGGCTGCTTTTTGAGCTCATCTGCATTGCCAATCGGGCTTTAGGGAACTGTGTAGCCTCCGCTCCCCGTGCTGCAGCTCTGCTGCCGTCTGCTTGTGCTGTGCTCGCTGGTGGAAGACTATGCGTATCCGGGGAGGAAGGTGTCGCGTATCCCGCAGGCAGCGCGGAAGCTGTCCAGTGCCATGGTGTGTTCGCGGTTGTACCGGCCTCCTGATAAGGGGGCGTTCGAACACGAGACTTCTCTTGCCTGAGTTCAGAGTCACTGAGGCACAACATGCGTACTACCGGTCAGCGGGTTCCATTTTCAGCAGAGGATGCTGGCCACGTATCCGAATTTAATCAATCTCACAGCGTGTCCGATGGTTCATAAAGTACATGAGATGATTGGAACTTATGCATGACTACAGATCGAGTCGGGTATGTGTGTATGAACGTGCGATGACAGACGATGGTTTGGTAGTCCACAAGAAACGATAACGGAGGCGGGAACTTTGCGAAAACTGGATGTAGGGCTGGACCGTCGACCTCCGCGGGATGAGCTGTGACCGTGAGGGTCACCGAGAAGTGGGTTCGACTTGGTCGGGCTTGAACCGCAGACGGGCGAGAAGTACGCTCTCCCACCGACCGTTGTTGCCATACGACGAGATCTTCTTTGCGTACTGCGGGGTGCCCACCATCTCTTCTTCGTATCGGGGTCCAGCACCTTGGAAAGACGCAGAGAGGTCGGACGAGAACGTGAATTCGCCCCACGGTTGCCCGGTGCGCGTCGCGGAGAAGACGTTGAACTCGACCTGGCTATCCGGGTGCTCATGGCTGACGAAGAGCGCGTAATCCTGCGCCTCGAGAGTACCGATGACTACACCATGCCGGGTCAGCAACCCGTACCTATGGACGTAGCAGATCGCAGACGTACCCAAATACAAGTCCTCTTTCGATATACGATGCTGTGCACCATACAGTGCGAGAATCCCGTCGACATTCGCCTTGAACCACTTCTTCGGCGTCTCGAGATCGTCGATGTATCGGTAGATTGTTGATTCAGCGAAGAGGTGTGCAGCCTTGAGCCCAGCGCGTAGAGGTGACGAGTAACGACGCCTGTTTCACTTTGGTCAGCCGAGTGCGCCTGTTAAGAGTAGCAAATCTACATACGAGTACTTTGCTTCTCCGGCCCGGTTACGAGAGCTACTCAGCCACGACTGAATGAGGTCCATCCCGCGCTGCGCGACATTCCGCTTGTCCTGCCGCTGGCTCCCTTGGTTGACGCGACCGTATCCGTATAGTGACGGCATGTCGCGCGCGAGACCCCCAGACGTCTTGAGCGGCTCGAACGAGTTGAAGAGCGTGACGAACTCGCCCCCGTTGGCTTTGCTATGATATCCAACGGCGCCGACAGTGATGGACGAAGGTGTCCAAAGCGGCAGAGTCACTGCTCTGAATGTTAAACGTGCGAAATAAAAGAAGTATCAGCAAGGCTTACGAGAGGGATGGAACTCGTGCTGCAGGAGCATCCGGTAACGCCGTTCGTCTCGCAAGTTCTGAGCCCGCTCGTCTGGCGGCGGCGGCGAGACGTGGCGAGGGAACTCGATGTGCTCCGTTTGGCTTTCAAGCAACGACGACGACGTGCGGCTGCTGCTGCGACTCGATTCGCCAGTCTTGGGCTCATCGTGGTCCGAATGTGACTGTGACGAAGTCATATCGGTCGCCGTTATAAACGACACGTCTGTAGACGGGACGGAGCCCACCTCGACGAACGAAGCCGTCGTATCGGCTGCGTAAGAGTCAGAGACACGCAGCGTCAATAGCGACGGATGGGACCTACGAGGGAGAAGCGGGAGGGGGATAGGGTGCATGTCGGGCGACTTGCGCTTGACCATCTTCTCTATTACAGAATGACGCGGCACGGGGGACTCCTTGACATCCGCGCCGAACCGGGCTCGAAGCTGCTGCACCTGGCGATCAATCTCTTCGAACGACGGCCGGACGTTGGGATCTTGATTCCAACAGAGCCGGAGGATGTCCGAGAGCGGCTGGGACCACATTCGAAGCAGCGGGACCTCCGGGCGCATCTTTTCTTCTATACGCATCGTTGTCAATGCCGTTGGCACGGAATTTCTGGGGAAGACGACTTACGGAGCACAAAATGCCTCACGGCGTCGTCGTCCGCCAGCGGCCACGGGAGCTTGCCCTTGGTAAGGAGCTCCACACACGTTATTGCAAACGCGTACACGTCGACTTGTTGCGTCAGCTCGCTGTGCCCGCTCATGAGCTCGGGGGACTGCCAGCGGAGCGTCCCATCTGTCGTGAGACCGAACCCGTCAGCACAATCCGACATATGACAGGGGCTCAGGCACGTACGCGGGAGAGGGAGGCCGCTAATCCGGAACGCCTCGGTCTTCATCTCGCTCTGACCAAAATCGGAGATAACGCAGTGGTGCCTGTCGTCCACAAGCACGTTCGCGGCCTGCGAGAAGGAGAGAATCACAGGTTAGCAGCGGAAATTTCCGGAAGGAGTGGATCGAGAGGCTACGAAACGCGAACGCACCTTGAGGTCACCGTGGAGTACGCCCTTGCCGTGCAGATATGCCATGCCTTTCGCGATCTCGTGGATCATCTTGAGGAGATCCACGCTGTCGAGCGACGGGAGGCTCTTCAGGTACGTCACGAGGGAGCCGTTCTTGTAATACGGGCTAACGAAGAACCAGGGCGGGTCGCTCGAGGCCGAGGACGCGCCTAGAAGCTCAAGGACGTTCGCGTGCTGGAGGGACTTCCAGATCGAAATCTATTTGCACGAACGGGGAGCGCGTCAGGGCGGAGATCGGGAACCGGTTATCGGGCGTTGAGGTTTTCGCGAGGTGGCCGGTGAATGGGAGGAGATGGCCGGGGAAGGGTGGAGCAGCGGGGAAAGCAAGATAGAGAACGATCAGCACATATCCTCGAGTACGAGAGGCGAATGAATGAGATGGAAAGTGAATGGGGCACTAGCGCGAAGATGGCAGAAGGGAAAAGGCCCGGACCATTCACCGAACCTCGTCCCGCCGATCTCTCGCCTGCGCAGCATAGAAAGGGAATCGGGGGGAGAACGGAGGGGCGTCCATCTGACGCATATCTGAGATGCGCGGGAGCCCGACGACGCGCGCGCGCACCGGCTGAGCCGGGCACCCACACGTCCGACGCCCGCAAGCCGAAAAGAAACGACCGAGAGACCACAAGGTCCCCCACCTGCCCACAAAGAACACCCCACTCACCTCATGGACAAACAACTGCTTCGGCGTCGTCGGCGCGAGCACCTTGATCGCGACGACGCCGTCGCGCCACGTGCCCCGGTACACGTCCGAAAAAAAGCCCATCCCGATCTTCTCCTCGCGCTCGACCTCGTACCGGGTGATCGTCCAGCTCGGCAGCGCCACCTCTACCCCGCCCCCGCTCAGCCGCCGGAGCGCGTCGATCCCGGTCTCGATGAACTCCCGGTCGAGCGTATCCCGCGGTGGTCCGCTCCGCCGGCTCGCGCGCCCGCTGTTCTCGCCAAAACTCCGCGAGCTGCCGCTCGCGCGCGAGCTCGTCGTCGTCTCGCTCCCCGTGCTCAGCACCGTCGCGGAGCGCGTCAGGCCCGCCTGCTGCACGTACACTGGCTGCGCGGCCTCTTGCGCGAGGGTCAATGCGACCGCTGGCGCCGCGGTTGCCACGGCGGCGGCGGCAGCCTCCTCCGCCGCGCGCTCGCGCTCGACCTCGACCTCGAGCGCGCGCTGGAGCGTCTTGATCGCCTCGGGCATCTCGTCGCGCCCGACCTGGAGGACGCGGATCATCTCCGCGTCGTTGTTGGCCTGCATCGCGGTGCGGAGGAGCTGGCGGAGGTCCGCGGCGTCGTGCATCGAGTCGCGCTCGTTCTGGCGCGCGGTGAGCGCCTGCAGCTGCGCGATGACGTGCGCGGGCCGCGCGACCTCCGCGTCGGCGGTGGCGTGCAGCGGCGTCGGCTCGGAGGTGAGCATGAGAATACTCTCATGCGCGTCTGCGATCTCGGATGGGTGCGCGGAGTGGTGGATCGACTCGAGGATGGCGGCGGTGTCCGCCTGCCGTTGTTTCTCCGCAGCGAGGACTTGCTTGAGAATGCGGATCTGGATCGAGGTCTGGATACACGTGCGGGTCAGCGTACGCGCGTGTGGGCCGCGAGCGGTAGATCCCACGTACGTTGAACATGCTGAGTGAGTCAGTGATGCTGTTGTGGCACCCGACGAGCGCGCGCTGGATCTCGTCGCGTTGGAGGTAGCGCTTGATGAACGGGCGGTGGGACTGCTTGAGCAAGAACCGGTGGACTTCCCTGTACGATCTGCAGGTGTCCGCGTCAGCGTCATCGTTTAGACTCGTGAGCCGTTTGACTTACTCGACCAGACGGTCCAAGGGCGGGCGCAGCTCGGCGCCCACATCGTCGCCCGCCTCGGCTATTTCCTCCCGTATCGAGATAAGCACTGTCGCGCACCGCTCTGTCAAACGGAGGCAAGCGAGGCGATTGATCTGGTCAGGGCCGCGCGGGCGGTGAGGAATGATCGACGCGCATACATGACGTAGATGACTCACATCGACCATCTTGAGGGCGTCCCATATCCCGAGGAGCGTGCGCGCAGCCTCCTCGAGACCGGGGATGGGTGCGAAGCGGAGGAGGTCGGTGCTGATCTCGAGCAGCTCGTGCATGACTTCTTCTGTCCATCCGAGGACATTGGCGACAGCTTCGGCCACGCGCTGGAAGTGTTTGTCAGCTGGGGCACTTGACTGTGGTAGAACCGATCACAAGCTGTAGAAAACGCGCGAACGCTGCCCAGCCTGTCTGACCCATCGAACAACTGTGTGCGAGTATACAACGCGCTCGCGCAGCGTACACGTGCCCACCGCCCGTAGTAAAGCCATGGGGGAACGAATGCGCGGAGGGCGCTGAAAGTTCGGAGCGCGTTACGAACAACGTGCGCACCGTCGCTCAAAATCGGAGCCCCAAACTATAAAAGTTGATGCGGTGTACCCACTCAAACAAAGGTGGAGCACTGGCGCTGTGCGCTCCATGCGGGCGCAAGCCCAAAGGCTGCTGGCTATGCGCAAAGACACTGCACGAAGCCCGAAAAACACCGCGCGGAGTCTAACGCGGCGCTCGTGAATGCACGGATGTCGCGCGTGGACCTGCCGCAGACAAACAAAAAGTGGGGTCCCGCCGAACACGGCGAGCTGCAGCTTCTGAGCGCGCCAAGCGCAAAACGTAGCGCCCAGGTGGAAAGGTAGGGCGTTGACAGATGGGAGCAGCGGGGACGTGGATGGGGCCGAACGCACGTCCGTATCGATGGGCGGGGACGCGCGTACAGCTGGCAAGACAGCCGTACACGTATATCCCCGCCGGGCAGCTCACACAGGCGCGCCCCCGCCAAAGACAGAGAGACGGGCAGTGCGCGCGTCGCGAAGGGGGTGTAGGGGGGAGCGTGCACTGAGCAAGAGAGACTCACCTCGCGAGTGCGGACATAGCCCTCTGTCTGCTCGACGGGGACCGTCTTCTGCCGCTTCTCCTCCCAAGGACGCGGCTCTACGTCCCTCGTAGTCCACCAGTTGGTCGACTCTTCGTTCGTGGGGGTGTCCCTCCCGCGCGAGTGTGTGCGCCAGATGAAAGAGAGGTCGCGGATGGGGCTGGTGGAGCGACCGCGGTGAGCGTGCGCGTCGGACGAGGTGCGGGAGCGAGAGCGGAAGTCGGCGACGAGGCCGAGGGTTGTGGTGCTTGAGGACCCGGAGGCGGGTGCGGGGTTAGAGGAAACGCGAGTGATGGGGAGGACACCGGTGATCGATGGGGGACGGATGGTAGAGACGGAGCCGCCACGAGAGCGGACGGACTGAGAGGAGTGGGATGCTTGTGGAAGCATGGGCGCAGAGCGTACGGAGGTGGGGGAGGGCGGGACCGCCGAGGCCATCTGAGGGGTCTTGGATGGAGGGCCGGGTGAGGATGAAGAGGACGCGGCGGGATTGAGCGGGGAAGGATGTTTGACAGTGGAGGGCGTGCTAGAGCCAGATGAAGAGTGGGAAGGAAGAGAGGGAGGGTTTGTAGGCGGCTTAGTGGGCGGCTTAGATGACTGCGGGGACTTGAGTCGCGAAGACATGTTGGTGGAGTACTCGGCGGATTGAGATATATGCGCTGGCTGCAAGGAGAGAGACCGGAGCCAGTCCGACTAGGCGAGTGTTAAATAGAGGAGGAGGAGTTGAAGAGAGCGGAAAGAGGGCAAGTCGGAGCGGGAGGCTGCGAGAGGCGAGGCAGCCGAAGCCAGAGCGTCCCGCGGAGGTAGTGGCGGGCGCGACGTGCAGGCTCTGCGTCCTCCGAGTCCCAACGTGCGTCTGGGCCGGTGTTCCGAGCTCTGGAGGGCCTTCGCTGTCGACTGACGCACGCTGTGCGATCGGCGGGCACGCTGGGGGCGGCGAGGGAGCAGGCGGCGGCGTCGACGACGCCTTGGCTCTCTCTCCCCGCCCTCCACCAGAACGCGATCGCTGCTAGCCCACAAAGGAAGGTGGTTCTCACGCCACAAGGGCGCTGCTTCCCGATATGGCAATTTTGCGCCCTACGCTCCTCCTCTCCCGCCGTCGTCGGCCCCCTCCCCCGCGTCCAACAAGTATACGCGCACAGGGTTTTAGACCGGCTTCAATGCACTCTTACGTATCCGATAACAGACCCTCCTTCTAAGCCCCCAGGCCTTGCCGTGCATACCGCGGCGTACCTTGGTACCCCGTGGTTCCATCCCCTGTAATTCTTTCTCCACGCGCCTCTCCTCCCCTGCATGCTGCTCCTCTCCATTCTTACCGGCAACTCAACCGGTCTCCGAACACAGCCCGCGGGTATCCCGAACTCTTACTGCGATTGCACGCCACTCGCCCGAGATCATCGCCCCGACTGCCCCTCCCGTCCGTGTCTGAGCCCTTTACTCCTCCCCAGTACTCCCCTACTAGTGAGGATGCTGCGCGCTGCGCTCGGAGGATGCGTCCCGGTCCTGGCAGGTCCACCACATGTGTTCATGCCACCTTGGCTACCCCTTTTTGCGATAACAAAAGGGCACTCGAAACCTGATCATATTCAACGTATTCGAGATAGTGCTACTATGCGCACCACAAGCTACGCACGTCCCCGACGCTCTAAATCTCCGTACGGCCCCCGACGTCCAAGGCAAAGAGGACCTTGAACTTCCCGAAGAGAACACGGACGTCTCTTTCTCTTGTCGGCGGCCAGTTCCATGCCGCTGCTCGGCCGCGGACTCCGCGTCTCGTCTTGCGCCTTCTTCTGCCAACTCGGAAGTCGACCTAGAGGATATGAGCACAACCGGCGTACGTATCCAAACGGCGCCTTCTCGTCTCGAGCCTATCCGACGTCTATCCGACGTCAGCGCCCGCGTCTCTGCGAGTGTAATTGGGACAGAATGGAGGCCCAGGAACCCGCGCCGGGGACCATGCGCGCGGACTGTGATATCACTGTGGCAGCAGCGTGCTGAGCGTTCAGAATGCGGCTTTCAGCGAGCGAAGTGGCGGAGAACGGAGTCGTGTCGCGCCGTGCCGCCCTCCGTCGTCCTTGCGCTCAATGGAAACACGTGCGCGGTGCTCCGTGGTACGAGCGACAATTGAGTGTCCCGGAAAACCTGATATATGATTGGACGGTCAGCTAGCTCCGGACAAAACCTTGTAGAGCTTGTATTGTCGTCCAATGGGGCTCGTCGACGGAATAGTGGTGACTCACTCTGTGCTTGTTCTTCGCCGCCAGCCGATTGCGTCTCGCCTACATCATCTCCGAGAGTCACTTTCGGCCTCCCGAGGACCTCCCTAGAGACCCGCGCGGGCGCTGCGTCGCTTGTACGCAGATGACGAGGGCATTAACGTGGCGTTGAATGGCTGTGAATCTGGGGATAATGGGGTGTCGCAGCGTTTGACCGGGTTTCAATGCTTCGGATCGCAGCCCGAGTCCGCCCGAGAGCACAGGGAGATGTCAAGCAAACATTTGCGTTTGGGGACGACAGGAGGCCAACGAAGTGGCAAATGTGGGTCGAACTGGAGGCAGCAAGCGTGGACACGGCTGGCGTCGAGTAGCGAGGAGGCCGCAGACTAAATACGCGCCCCGAGGAGGCGAGGTGCTGCACGCCAAACACAGCCAAGCAATGCCACGCGAGCGGACACCGGGCAGGCCGAGTGAGCCTGTGAGCAGACAGGCGCCGGCACAAGTGTGCTCTCACCGCCAGGCAAGGATGAGTAAAAGTTGCAGGATTCGGTGCTCGCCCACTCTATCTTCCTCTCGGCCATGGGAACGCCAACCCGCATTTCCCAGGAACATCCCCAGCGCTTCCCCCCACGCCCTCCGCCCTCCCGCCTTCTTCCCGTTTGCGCCGGACCGTCTCGCGCCCGCCCCGCGTCCAGACACCGTCGGCCGCCACTGAGGCCTCCAACGATGCGCCAAAAAGCTCCGGCTCGAGGCGTTAGCACCCCACGAGGCCCGCCTGCCCTCTGCCTCGCGCACACGTGCTCTTAACCGCTGCGTCCCTCCGGGCGATTTCAGCGACGTCTGACGCCCTCTCCCCACAAATAGACTGACAGGGCCTCCCACTCTTCAGCTCTCCGGGATCGCTCGAGGGCGAGGATGGCCTTATGGCATGCTCATATCCCTACAGGGACGCCCCCGTGCCCCCCGTGGCCTGACCAAGCTCTCCAGTTGGTCAGCGACGTGTGAACACCTCCCGTCCAAAAATGTACGCTCGTCCTCCGCCCCTTCCTCATGCATATACTGAACCATCCCATCCACCTATAGGCAAAATGCGCTAGTGCCCCTCCCACAGCACATCCTCGCACCGTCGAGGCCTTCATACGGCCCCCCCACCCGCGCCTTCACGCTCGCACGTACGTTCCGATGTTGAATGGACTTTCCATGACAATCCATGACATTCGCGCTTCCGTCCTTTTAGCTTCATGCTTCTACCGCACATCCTTCCCTGTCGACCAGCCTGAAAGCTCGCCACCCATTCTATGCGCAGGCCGGGGCCTGTTCTACTCCGTCGATGCACCCGGTCCGCCGCCGCAGCGTCCCCAGGAAGACATGGGAAAGGACCCTCTAATATTGTCTACATCGTTCATATCCGGACAGCCTCCCTTATCACACCGTCACAAGATTGCACGCCCAACGCACCCCTCGATTTCCATAACGCGGCAAGTGGGAGTACCCTCTGGGCGTCGTCCTACCAGCTGACTCCACTCGCAGGCCCCCGACGGGACGACGGGGGCGAAACCTCTGGCCCTCTGTACCAATTCCGCGCCGCGCATTATACCGCGCCCCTCCTCCTTCCCCCCGCGCCTCTCTTCCTTCGTGCGCGCCCCCGGCCGCTCCCCGATGGTGCCCCTTGGCGCGGCGCAGGCCTGCCGCCGTCGGGCGCGCCGAGCGCGCTCTAGAATCCCCAGCACGCGGCTGCTGTCTCTCACTGTGGTCGGCTCGTGGGAAGCCCTCTGAAACAGGAAGACGTTTGATAGACTTGCACAGGGTCGCGTGTCCGCAGCGGCCGAGCGACGAGAGCCACGCGGGCGGTCACCCCAACCACTCCCCCTCCCCCGCCCGGCCGTCCCGTCCGTTGGTCCCCCACTCCCCCGCCCGTGTCCTCCTTCCCGCCTCTCTTTCCCCCTCTCCAGCTCGTCTGCCATCTCCCTGCGGGTGCAGGTGTCCCCAGGGG
>FTLJ01001258.1:0-12892 GCA_900155495.1 Porogramme epimiltina | reverse complement strand
GGGTAGACCTAAATCTACCCGTACCCGACCCGTGCTATGCCCTAAGAAGCACTGCCTCGCTTCCCGCTCCTGGAGCGCCTGAACATACCGGGGTGCCGGGAGATGCTGGACCTGCGCCGTTGGGCCCATACCGCGCCGCAACTGACACATCTTCGCATTACACGCATGGACTCGGAAATTGCCACTGATGACCTGGCACGGTTCCTCGGGGCCAGTGAGTGTTTGTGCAATTCGCGTCGACGTAGCCCGAAATCTAGTAGTACTAGATAAGGCAGCTGATTTTACCATCCTCGGACAGAACCTGCGCAGGAAAGGGGGCTGCATTTTGCGCACCTCGAGACACTGATGATCCAGCCGTACCCACCGCCTGGTCCCGGCGCAATGTGTGGTAACGTCTACATTGAGTACTTTGCATTCTGTGACCGGTTAAGGAAGCTGCATTACATGTCGACGCGGTCGTGGGCTCTTATACCTGCTGGGGAGCGCTCCAGGTCTATATCCGAGGACAAGGACATGGCCCTGCAGGACTGGCGGGACAGGCTTAACGGTGGGGAGGGGTGTTGGAGGATGGATGAGGAATGGCTCGTCAGGATCCAGCCTTAGTTCTTGGGATGTTTAGATGAAGATGCTTTTGCGAGTTAGGCGTCCCACTGCCAGTGACTGTTAATTTAGTCAGTGTGTTTGGCTCTCCCCTGTTGATATGTAGGTTTTCCACCCATTCAACTGTCTGATTACAATATATGAACGACATACACAGATAAGTTACTTGACAAGTAGTACACGAGTGACTCAGAGCGCCCACGAGGTGCCAGAGTTTCAATACGAGACGTTGCTTATAGTGTCACTAGAGTGGGATGGAGTAGTGACTAAATCATTGCCTTCCTCGTCATAGCATCAATGATAAGTACTCATCTTTTCGTCATCAAAGTCACCGCGGTGAGGCACCATCCCGCTTCCCACGCTCGGAGCGCCTAAACATGCTCAGGTACCAGCAGGTGCCAGCGTTGCACCTCCGTCGGACTCGACTCCCACCGTTATGTAACGCCACGGCTGATGCACTTCCGAATTCGCGTCTCGCACTTGAGCTCGAGCCTTTGGCGTCGTTCCTCGGGTCCGGTGGGTGCTTTTTGCAACCTGCACGACGGTGATCCTAGAAAGACAGCTAACCTTTATCATTCTTGGGTAACAGAGTTTGCACAGGAATGTGGACTGGAATTTGTGCATCTCAAGATGCTGATGCTCAAGCCGCGCCAGCGATCGGCTCCCGGTGTGCGGGACTGTTAGAAGATAAATGAGAATTGGCTCGTCAGGGTACAGCCTAGACCATCCTGCGGGCCTTCGGTGTAGATGAGGCTGCTCTGGCGAGGTAGAGTTGCTAGTTGGTCAGTGTGGTTCATGCCTTTTTGATTATGTGCCGAGAGCTTGGATTCACATATATGCACGGGCGCGCGGGCAACGTCACGACGAGCTGTCATTGTCGTTGAACACTATGCGAGTATCCGAGTGTTCCCTTGTTCGGTGCTGGTGTCAATTCTAAGTTCCGCAGCGTTCAAATCATTCAACGTTGATGCATATAGGAATGCATAGAGCTTTTCTCCAGCATCCAGCATCCAGCACCCAACTTAAGCCTAACTGCGTTGAAGTTTCTAGTCCTTGGTCTCTCTATGCGGGAAGAAAGTGACTGTGGTCTATGTGACGAGGTGAGTCCTTCATTAGTCCTCCTTTCTCGGATTGCTGAACGCGGTATCCAGCTGAACACCAGCCTCGCCTCCCTGCCAGTCGAAATCCTGGAGGAGATATTTGCTCTGGCATGCTCCGACGGTGGGTTCACCGGATGCTCCCTCTCGCGCACCTCCAAGTCCATCCAAGCCGCCTCCCGCTCCATGCGCTTCACCTCGGTCTGCATCGGTCCACGCGACCTCGACGACGCCCAACTTTCGCAGTTCTTCACTAGTTTCACCCAGGAACGCGTCCGCGCGGCCACCGCCGGCACCCTCGTCCCCCGCGTGCACAATTTCTTTCTCGCCGCCCCCTTCACGAGCGAGTCCGAGTCTCTTCGTCGGCCAGGGGCGCGCGGGGGCTCGACGGAGGTCGGTCTGGGCCGCTGCGTCTCTACTGCCCAGACCTCCACCTTCCACGAGGACGCCACAGCGCTCATGCGGCTCGTCGCGCCCGATCTATGCACGCTCGCGCTTGTCAACGGTCGCTTCAACGACGTCGGGTTGCCCTCAGCGCTCGCGCACGCGCCGTACTTTCCGCGGCTCCGCGAACTCACCGTTGTCGACCGGGACGGGAAGCTCGAATTTGCACCGGTACTCTCCCGCCGGACGACACAGGCGACGTCGCCTGTGGCGGCCCATGGCGAGGAAGCACCGCCTCGCTTCCCGCTCCTGGAGCGCCTGAACATCCCGGGGTGCCTGGAGATGCTGGACCTGCGACGTTGGGCCCACACCGCGCTGAAACTGACGCACATCCGCATTACGCACTTGCGCGATATCCTGGGACAGATGGCGAACGACGACTTGGCGCGGTTTCTCGGGGCCGGTGAGTGTCCTGTACAGTTCACGTCGACGTGGCCCGAAATCTATGAGTCGAACGGGCAGCTGACTTCATCTTCATCATCCTTGGACAGAACACGAGCAGGAACGCGGGGTGGACTTTGCGCACCTCGAGACGCTGATGGTCCAACCGCGCCCACGACCGGCTCCCGGAGCGCGGGCTAGTAATGTCTACGTGACATACTCAGACTTCTGTAATCAGTTGAAGAAGCTGCATTACGTGTCAACGCAGTCGTGGGCCCTTATACCGGCCATGGAACCCTCCTGGTCTATATACGAGGACAGGGACATGGCGCTGCAGGACTGGCGGGACAGACTCGAAGGTGGGGAGGGGTGTTGGAAGATGGACGAGGAATGGCTCGTCAGAGTACGGCCTTGATGATTCTTCTTGGAACCTTAGGTGTAGACGAGACTGCTCTGGTGGGGTTTGACCAATGTGGTTGATGCCCTCTTCATACTGGGCTGTGAACTTGGATCCGCATGTATGCACGAGCGCGCCGACAACGTCGCGGCGATCTGTGAGTGTCCTTGGATACTATACCGAGTATCCAGGTGTTCCGTTTTAGTTTGGTGCCGGTGTCAATACTAAGTTCCGCAGCGTTTGAATGACTCAGCGTTGAGGCATATAGGAACATGTATAGGGGTTCTCCCCAGTGCCCAGCACCCCACTCAAGCCTGAACATTATCTAATTGCATTGTATTTTCTAGCACTTGGTCTCTATGCAGGAAGAAAGTGACTACGATAGATGTGACCAGGTAAGCGGTGCTCCTTGACCTCATTCCTCAATAATACTGACCATCATATGCTAGCTGAACACCCGCCTCACCTCTCTGGAAGTCGAAACCCTGGAGGAAATATTCTCCCTTGCATGCACCGACGGCGGGTTTACCGGATGCTCCCTCTCGCGCACCTCCAAGTTTATCCGAGCCGTCTCCCACTTTGTGCGGTTCACCTCCATCCACATCGCCCCGCGCGACCCCGACGACGCCCAGCTCCATCAATTCCTCGCCTCCTTCGCCCAAGAGTGCGCGCATGCAGCCGCGGCCAACACCCCCACGCCCCGCCTGCACCACCTCTTCCTCGCCTCCTTTGCGAGCGCCGCGCAGCCCCGCCGCGCGCGTGAGTCGCAGGCGGTGCGCGCAGGTGACGGCGCCGCCGGTAGCGAGATGTTAGCGTTCCACAGGGACGCCGCGGCGCTCGTGGTGCTCGTCGCGCCGGACCTGCGCACGCTCGTGCTCGTCAACGACCGCGGAGGCGCGCTCGGCCTGCCTCCCGCGCTCGCGCACATGCGCGCGCCCCAGCTCCGCGAGCTCACCATTATCGACTCGCCCGGACAGCTCCGGTTCGCACCCGTCCACGCGCGTGTGGACGAGGTGGGGGAGGAGGGGCCGCCGTGCTTCCCCCGCCTGCAGCGCCTGAACATTCTGGGGTGCCACGCGGTGCTAGATCTACGCCGATGGACCCATACCGCCCCGCGGCTGACGCATCTCCGCATTACACGCTTGTACGATATGTCCGATGTGGTTGAAAATGATCTAGCACAGCTCCTCGGGGCTAGTAAGTACAGTTTGCGTCATCGTGATCCGAAAATGGCGGTTAATATTCTCATCTTCCTTGGGTAGAGGCTGCACAGGAAGGGGGGCTGAACTTTGCGAACCTCGAGATGCTGATGATCCAGCCATGCCCACCGCCTTCTCCCGGCTCGTGGTGCGGTACCCCCTACGCAGAGCACCTCATGTTCTGTGAACGGTTGAACGCCCTGCATCGCGCGTCGACGCGACCGTGGGCCCTTGTACCAGCTCGGGATGTCTTCGGGTCCATTGACGAGGAAGGGAACACGGCACTACAGAATTGGCAGGACAGACTTGGTGGCGGGGAGGGTTGTTGGAGCGTGGACGAGAAGTGGCTTCCCAAGGTACCACCGACGCCTTTCTTGGATTTTGGGGATCCAGATGTTTTTGAAGCTGCTCTGGTGAGATGGCAGAATTGTTAGCTTAGTGATGCCCCCTTGACACCGGGTAGTCCTGCCAGCCATTCAACTGTTCGATAATAGAGTCTCGATATGATGAAATTATGCTTGTATGATGAAGGATAGATCATATTATAACCCTCTTCGGATTAATTTTTTCATAGATGTGTATCCGTCCCACGATCCACACGCTGCATGATCGCAGTCCTCAGAGTGAGCTTGGAAAAGTACAGGCGCGCTGATGTGCCCGACGCCTGGAAAAACTCGCAGCCTGTGTTCGAAGAAGAAGAGGAGGCATATTTGGACTGGCTCAACCGCGTGGCGTCTAAGCACTGGTACTAAGTCCGTTCAAGAGAAGTGGGTTTGTGAGGGTGAGACGTTGGTTGTCTTAGGGTTGATGAACATATGGACATTAAGCGAAGGCTGGGTGCTCAGCGCTCAGCCTCTGTCGGGTCGGTGCCGGTCTCAATACCAGATTCCGCAGTATACGAATGACTCAGCTCGCACATCAGTGCACAAAGGAATGCATAGGGTTTCTCTTCAACTTACGCCATACAACTCAAACCAGGTTGTGGTGTAGCTCCCGCTCCCGGCCCGCAAACTCTCCGTACTAGTATGTGGAAACTTATGAGGAGAGGCGGTGCCTATGATCGAGGCCACAAGCCTGAGGTAAGCGCTTCGTCGGCGCTTCTTGTTTGGCTGAACGTAACACCGATGACTATTCACCACTACCCCATATCACCAGCCAAAAACCAACCTCACCTCCCTGGCAGTCGAGCTCCTGGAGGATATATTTGCCCTAGCATGCAACGACGGCGGATTCACCGGATGCTCCCTTTCGTGCACGTCCAAGTTCGTCCGAGACGTCTCCCGCTCCGTGCGCTTCATCTCGGTCAACATCGCCCCATGGGACCCCGACGACGCCCAACTCTCGCAGTTCCTCGCCTGCTTCACCCGGGAACGCGCACACGCTGCCGCCGCCAACGCCTCCACCCCCCATGTCCACCACCTCTTCCTCGCCACCTACCCGTCCAAGTCCCGTCGCTGGCCGTGGTCGCATACTAGTAGGCGGCTGACTCAGGTCCACCTGGATGGCGGAGACGCTTCCAGCCAAACGCCTACCTTCCAGGAAGAAGCCGCAGCGCTCGTAGAGCTCGTCGCGCCGTACCTGCACACGCTCGCGCTCGTCAACAACTCGCACAACCTGCCCCCCTCGCTCGCTCGCGCGCCGCACTTCCCGCAGCTCCGCGAGCTCACCATCGTTGACCCGCAAGGCCAGCTCCTGTTCACGCCTGAACATTACTACTGGATGTCACAAATGATGCCAGAAGCTGCGGCAGCTAAGATCGAGGAGCCACCACTTCGCTTCCCCCGTCTGGAGCGCCTGAACATGTTGGGAGGCCGGAATATGCAGGACCTGGGCCGCTGGGCCATTATGGCGCCACGGTTGACACACCTCCGTATCTCGCACCTGAGCCTGTCCGGGCTCGGGTGCGAAACGGTGTACCAAGTTTTGGCAATGTTTTGCGAGGCCCCGGATGGTGAGCGTCCTGTGCAGCTCGCGTCGCCATAACCCGAGAAGGACAGCTGACTTTGGCATCCTTGGACAGAGCCCCCACAGGAAGGCGGGCCGACCTTGTGTCACCTCAAGATGTTGATAATACAGCCGCGCGCGGGGCCACCTTGGGACCCGTTGTGCGCTAGCGATCGCATAAAGTACACCAGATCCCATAACCAGCTACACGAGTTGCACCACGCATCGACACGTCCGTGGGCCCTTGTGCCGGCTTGGAATCGCTCTAGGCCTATAAACGAGGAGGGGGACCTGGCACGGCAGTACTGGAGGGACCGACTCGAAGGCGGGGAGGGGTGTTGGAAGATGAACGAGAAATGGATCTCACGGCAGGCCTTGACGAATTTGTTGCATTCGGACGATTGGCAACAAGTGCCAAACAACCGGGACACTTCTTCTCGATACTGGTCAAGAATCCGGGAACAAGGATTCTCTGATTGAACTTGTTGCCGAGGCTCTTGTACAAGCCTTCAACGCCTTGGGAATAGTAGGCATATCGACTCGTTTATTGTGGCCCGCGCACGAGCCTGTCCAGCATGCAGTCCGGTCTACAACCCACCTCACAAACATCCATTCTACAGTCAGCGCTATGTCCCGCCCTCCATACTCACATGCACGGGTACATGGACCCAGCGTGATACTGCGACTCGGACGAGCTTCGAGTTTTCTCTAAATGGACACCGTGCATCTAAAGTATCCATCTCTGTTCTGTGCCAGTACCAATACTAATTTCCGCAGCTTTTGATCAAATGACTCCGCTTGAGCGTTGGTATGTAAGAGAATGTATAGATTTTCTCCCTGGCACACACCACCTAATTCAACCTTGATCGTTTTCTAATTTCCGACCCTCCTTGACCTCCCTATGCGGGAACCCAGCAACTACGATATATGTGACCAGGTATGCAGTGCTCCTTGACCTCATTCCTCAATAATACTGACCACCATCTAGCTGAATACCAGTTTCACCTCTCTAGCAGTCAAAATACTCGAAGAAATATTCTCCCTTGCGTGCACCTTCCGGCGGGTTCACCAGATCCTCCCTCAGGCTCCCTCTCACGCACCCCCAAATTCATCCGAGACGCCTCCCGCTTTGTGCGCTTCACTTCCATCCACATCGCCCCATGCGACCCCGACGACGCCCAGCGATGCCAAGTCCTCGCCTGCTTCGCCCAAGAGCGCCCTCGCCGCCGCCGCCAGCGCGACCGCACCTATGCCCCGCCTGCACCACCTCTTCCTCGCCTCCTTCGTGAGCGCCGCGCAGCCCCGCCGGCCGCACGGGTCGCCGGCGGCGCGAGCGGGTGACGGCGCTCCCAGCGGTGAGACGCACAGGGACGCCGCAGCGCTCGTAAAGCCCGTCGCGCTCGTAGAGCCCGTCGCGCTCGTAGAGCCCGTCGCGCTCGTCAACGACCGCAGAGGCGCACTCGTCAACGACCGCAGAGGCGCGCTCGAGCTGCCTCCCGCGCGAGCTCACACGCATGCCCCGCAGCTCGGCGAGCTCACCGTTGCCGACCCGCCCAGCCAGCTCTGGTTCGCACCCACCCGCGCCCGGAGCTCTCGGACATGCCGGGGTGCCACACGGTGCTGGATCTGCGTCGTTGGACCCATACTTACTGCACCGCAGTTGACGCATCTCCGTTTTGCACGCCTGGACGATATGTCCGACGTGGTTGACAGTGATCCAGCACAGCTCCTTTGAGCCAGTACGTGCAGTTTGCGTTACCGTGATCATCACCCCCCGGGGTCCAAAGGCTCCTCAGATCATTCATCTTATCATACTTAGATGTGTATCCACCCCACGATCCACAACGGTGCATTGCGGTACTCAGAGTGAGGTTGTAGCAGTACGAGCGTGCTGACAACGTCGCGACGAGCTATGAGTGTCCTTGGATACTATACGAGTATCTCAGCGTTCCGTTTCTGTTCGGTGCCGGCGTTCAATACTAAGTTCCGCGGCGTTCGAGTGACTCAACATTGACGCGTGGAGAAATGTATAGATAGGACTTCCTCCCAGCACCCAGCACCCACCTTCTCAAGCCTTGTCACTATCTGATTGCATTGCAGTTTCAAGCCGGACCTTGATCCCTATGCAGGAAGAAAGTGACTACGGTCTATGTGATGAGGTAAGTCCCCCATGGCCCGCAGCCATGAACCATCCTTTCCCTAAAACTGAACAAGGCAAGTGACGTCACCCCATCCAGCTGAACACCAGCCTCGCCTCCCTGCCCGCCGAAATCCTCGAGGAGATCTTCGCCCTCGCATGCACCGACGGCGGGTTCACCGGATGCGCCCTCTCGCGCACCTCCAAGTCCATCCGAGCCGTCGCCTGCTCCGTGCGCTTCACCTCCGTCCACATCGCCCCGCGCGACCCCGACGACGCCCAGCTCCGCCAGTTCCTCGCCTGCTTCGCAAAGGAACGCGCGCGCGCGGCCGCCACGCGCGCACCCACGCCGCGCGTGCACCACCTCTTCCTCCGGCACCTCCTCCTCGGCGCCCCGGCCCCAAGCTTCACAGCCGCCGCCCCGCCCCGTCGCCAAGGATCACAGTGGCGGCCGCGCGCGCAGCGACCGGCGCACGTCGGCGGGCCGGGCAACGACCCCGGCGCCGCAGCCGCCGCGTTCCACAGGGACGCGGAGATGCTCGTGGAGCTCGTCGCGCCGGACCTGCGCACGCTCGCGCTCGTCAACGGCGGCGGCGGCGCGCTCGGGCTGCCCCCTGCGCTGGCGCACGTGCGCGCGCCGCGGCTCCGCGAGCTCACTGTCGTCGACCCGCCCGGCCAGCTCCGCTTCGCGCCCGCGGACGAGGAGAGGGAGGAGGGGGAGAAGGGGCCGCCGCGCTTCCCGCGCTTGGAGCGCCTGAACGTGCTGGGGTGCGAGGGGGTGCTGGGATTGCGCCGTTGGGCGCGCATGGCGCCGCGGCTCACGCACCTCCGCATCTCGCACCTGCGCGAGGCCGTGGCTGGGCCGGCGCTGCGGGACTTGGCGCCGTTCCTCGGGGCTGGTAAGTGCGCGTAATGAGGCTGTCCATCTGTCTGTCGACGTATCGTTGACTTGTGTGTGCGTTCGAACAGAACCTGCGAGGGAAGACGGGCTGCACTTTGCCAACCTTGAGGTGCTGATGATTCAGCCGAGCCCGGAGCCAGCGGTGGGCGGGCCGGGCGTCGGGTTCTACATGCAGTACCTCGCGGCCTTCAACCGGCTGCACCGCGCGTCGACGTGGCCGTGGGCCCTTGTGCCGCCTTGGAGACACCCTCGGTCTGTGTACGAGGAAGGAGACGTGGCGTTATGGGACTGGCTGGACCGTCTTGATGGAGGGGAGGGGTGTTGGAAGGTGGAGGAGAAGTGGTTCTTTCCAAGGGTCACCAGAGGACAGTGTGCTTCGGCGTGGATGAGGACCTTCTGACGATGGACTTGCTATTCTCTCAGGTGATTAGTATCCTATTAATACCTAATACAGGGACATCTTTCATGGACTCGAACCGTTTGACAGCAACATTAGAAGAGTATAATATACATGTACAAGTTACTTGGCAAGCACGGGAGTAAATGCCTACAGAAATCAAAAGGTTTAGCATCATGCAAAACAGAAATGTCAAAAAATGAAATCGTACCTTCTTCGTCATCTCGTAGATACGCTTCTGCCCCGCAAACAGGATAGCCGCGGTAAGCACACTCTGTGTGAGCTTGCTGCCGACGCCCTTATACAGGCCCTCCACACCCTCCTCCTTGAGAATAGTGAGCACGCCGTCGAGCGCAGACTTGTAGCGCTGCGCGTGAGCCTGTCC
Organism: Porogramme epimiltina; assembly: GCA_900155495.1. Lineage (NCBI taxonomy): Eukaryota > Fungi > Basidiomycota > Agaricomycetes > Polyporales > Polyporaceae > Porogramme > Porogramme epimiltina. The sequence continues at coordinate 3,010 of FTLJ01001258.1, read as the reverse complement.
AGCCTGCAGCCTGCTCTTCACCACACTTGCCAAACACCCCGAGTCAGCACAACGCCCAGGCCTCACACTGAACGCGCACTCACATGTACGGGTACGTCGACGACGTCGCGACGAGCTTCGAGAGCGCGCCCAGGAAGAAGTAGTCCCAGTCCGAGAGCGCGGCGACGGCGCCCTTCGCGCCCGCCGCGCGGAGGCGCTCCGTGCGGCCCTTGACGAGGAAGTTCTTGAGCTGCTCGAAGACGGTGTACTGGATGATCGGGTTCACGACGAGCACGAGCGCGGGCCCGAGGCCGCGCCAGAACGCGGCGAGCCCGTCCCGCTCGAGGATGTGCCGGATCGTCTGCAGGATGCCCGGGCGGCGCGGCGGGGGCGCGTCCGCGTCCGCCGCGGCGAGGGAGGGCGGGGGCGGGGGGGTGTAGACGGCTTGCGTGGTCTGGACGACCCAGATGGGGTTGCTGAGCACGGTGGTGGCGGAGCCGGCGATGAGGCCTGCGAGAATAGACTCGAGGGTGCTGAGGCCCTTGCTGCCGGTGCGGGTCTTGAGGATGAAGTTGCGCGAGCCCTCGTAGAAGTAGTAGTATACTCTGCGAGGGGCGCGTCAGGCCGTAGCCATGGCATGAAGGAAGGGGGGATGGCACGGAGCGGAGGGAAGGTGGAGCAAAGACGTACCCATTCGTAATAGCAATTCCAAGCAAGCTAGAGTTGAGGCCGCTGTATAGACCGAAAACCCCTTCGTGCTTGATGATGTCGAGGAAAGCCTCGTACGTCGACTGCAGCGAGAGAACACGGTCAACTCAACACAAGAGAACCGTTAGGTGCGTGCGTACCTTCTGTTCCTTCTTTGTTTCGACCGCCGCGCGCGTGGAAAGGAAAATGAGCGGGCTGTTCCCCGCATTCCCCGCTCAGAGGGTATGACTTCATCAGGTACGTGTCGAGAGACTCACTAGGTGGCGGACATGGCGACAATGCCGCCCGCGGCACCGGCGAGCGCGTGGATGGCAGAGTCGCTGGCCATTGTCTATGCTATGTCGAGGGTGTAGAGAGCGTGTGGGGAGTGCGAGGAGAGGCGGGTGTAGCGGCGAGTGCGGGACGCCATGGACACAAAGACGACGAGTGTATCACATGCGCTCAAACTCCGGCAACCCAGCGGGGACGGGCGCCTGACCGCGGGGGTGGCGCGGAGGGCTGGGGCAGGGGGCAGGGGAGGCGCTGGGGCCGCTGACTGAGTTGGCCTTGCCTGCAGGCTGGAGGCTGGGGGCTGCCGCCATCAACGCGCCCCCGCGGGCTTCGAGCGGGCTTCGACTCCAGGCCTTGGACGGCGACCACCGCTGACCCGCCCGCCTTGATGGTCATCGATAGCGACGCACCCGGCATCCCTCGCGCGCCCCATGCGCTCCCGCCCATGGACGCGGCCGCGAGCGGTCGAGAGCCATCCATGTCCGCAGGCGACGCGCCCCTGATCAGATCGCCTCTCACGTAAGTCCGCACTACTCCTCACTTGGATCTCATTCTATATCTCCCTCTAATACCTTGTTTTGCGCCACCCTCACCTTCCCTGCATCCTTGCAGCCTCGAAAACCTGCCCGACGATGTGTTTTGTCTCATCGCCGCCGAGGCCCTCCGCTACAAAGGCTCCCTGCGCCGCCTCTCCCTAACCTCCCGCCGTGTCCGCGCCTCATGCATGCCGCATCTCTTCGCCCGGTGTTTTGCCCACCCCAACGGAAGAAGGGGCATTCCTCCGGAGGGCATCCGCCCATATGTCGTGTGAGTGCGGTTCACCTTCCCTTCGCCCCGGTGTCTCAAAGCGGCATTCAAGGCACATCACCTACGTCGGGTCGACTCCCCGCACCGCATCCCACATGGCCGCAGACCGGGACGCGCACACACCCCCGCCCGACAAGCGGGAGCGGGATAAATACTGTGACGTCGTTGCGGGGGACGCGTGTGGGGCAGAGCTCGCATACCTTCCCGCCCTCCGTTCCGTCACCTTTAGATGCACGTTGACCCTATCCCACCTCGAGCTCATGAAGAAGTGCCTCGCGCGTTCCGGGCTCAAATCCATTATGTTCACCCCAGCCGTCCGGTGGTGCGGAGAGCACCCCGACCCCAGAGTGGACTCGCCGTACCCGCCCAACATCGCCGTCACGCACTTAGTCCACTCGTCGTCCGCGTGGCGCGAGCTCACGTGCAGCTCCGAGAGAAGAAACATCGCCGCCGAGATCGCCCTCGAGTCGCACTGCGTTGCGCTCCTCGCCCTAGCCATCAGCAAAACCGCGGAAGTCATCGACGTCCCGCTCGAGTCCGCGCCTGTCGCGCGCATGTCAGAGCTTTCGTGGCCCCATCTCCAGCAGTTGGCCCTGTCCGGACGATACATCTTCCCGAGCCAGTCGACGTCAATGCCCCGCCTTCTCGCGCATACACCCAACCTTCAGAAGCTGTCCCTGTTAGCCTCTCAGTCGTTTGCGTTGCGGCTGCCCCGATCACCCGTGCTTGGGCGAAATACGTCTTTCTCCGTAAACTTGCCTCACCTCCGCACGTTGATACTGTCGTACCCCGACCCGGACGATGCCATATTTGCGGTGTCCGCCCCCCACCTCATGCATTTATCCCTCCGCGACTGGCCGCGGTTCTACTGGCACCAGGACATCTTCACCGAGTCCAACCGGTGGGCCGCGCCGGTCCTCACGGCGTCCGAGTGTCTCAAGATCCTCCAGCGGACGAAAAACGCGCACTATTACCTTGAGACGCTCGAGCTGGTGTACCAGGACGACGGCGCGGACGAGGCGCTCCTCCGCTACGTCGCCGCCTCCTTCCCGCGGCTCACCCGCCTCGAGCTCCACCGGTACCGCCAGCCCGGCGAGGAGGTCCCACACGTACGCCCTCCCCGCCCGCCCTCATCTCCGCCGCGGCACGCGCTGACCCTCCTTCCCCCTACCCCCACCCCCTCTCCCCTTCCCGTGCAGCTACGCATCGCAAGCCTCCTCGAACCGCTCCGCGCACTGCGCATCCT
>FTLJ01001256.1:0-14030 GCA_900155495.1 Porogramme epimiltina | reverse complement strand
GGCAGCGTCAGCTGTGTACAAGAGACAGGCCCCTCTCCCAGCCCCCCCCCTCCCTGCCCCCACCCGCATCGAGCCTGCCCCCGAAACCCATGCCCCCGCCGTCCCCGCCCCCGTCCCAGCCGCGCCGGAGCGCGGTGCCGTACGCGCCGCGGCGCACGACGCCCGCCTCGTCCGTGCTCGTCCCGCTCTCGCCCGCGGAGATGGAGCGCTACCGCAACTACTCGGGCGGCGTCGGCACGCTCCTCCTCCGCAAGCACAAGCGCGTCGAGAACCTCCTCGGCGACGGCCGCCCGCCGAAGCGCGAGCGGCCCGACGCGTCGGGGGACCAGGACGACGACGACGAGAGCCCGCGCAAGCGCCGCCGCTCGGGCGACGTCGCGGCCGTGGTCGAGCACTGTGCGTGTTTTGCCTTTTTGTCGTCCCTTTACCATCCCGGCGTTCCGCTCTTCTGCCTCCCCCCTTTTTGTCTGCTCTATCCGGGCCACCTGTGATTGCTTCCGGTATGCTGACTATCCATCTCTCATGGCGTCTCCAGATAATGCGCGACCGGACGTCGGCGTCGCGCAGCGGCAGGATTCGCCCATCATCGGCCTGAAGAGTTTCAACAACTGGGTGAAGAGCGTGCTCATCACCCGTTTCGCGCACCCCGCGCTCGCCGAGACGCCCGGTGCCGCCCGCCGCGGTCGGATGCGCGGGCGCGTGCTCGACATGGGGTGCGGCAAGGGCGGCGACCTGACCAAGTGGGCAAAGGCAAACGTCGCCGAGTACGTTGGGCTAGGTGCGTACCCACCCTCACCCACGCCACGCGCCCGCCCACATCTTTTCCCACTCACTCGCCCATATGCAGATATCGCGCAGGTGTCGATCGAGCAGGCGCAGTCGCGGCACGGAAACTCTAAGGGCGCGCGCTTCACGGCCGCGTTCTTCGCGCTCGACTGCTATGCGCACGTGCTCTCGGACGAGCTCCCGGCGCACCTGCTTGCGGCGCCGTTCGACGTCGTGTCGCTCCAGTTTTGTATGCACTACGCGTTCGAGAGTGAGACCAAGGCGCGCATCATGCTCCACAACGTCGCCACGTGGCTACGACCCGGCGGCGTTTTCATCGGCACCGTGCCAGATGCGAAGCAACTCATGTGCGTCTCGCCTGCGGCGCCCGCCCACGGAATGCGATACTGACGCGTCTATTTTCGCCGATGCTCAGGGACCAGCTCGACTCGCTCCCTCCGAACGCGGAGGAGTTGTCGTGGGGGAACAATGTGTACAAAATCCGGTTTGAGGACCGTGACAACCGCCCCGTGTTTGGCCATCGGTACTGGTTTTACCTCCAGGACGCCGTTGACGACGTTCCAGAGTATGTGGTTCACTGGGAAAATTTTGTCGAGTAGGCCGGTCGTCACGTTTCGCGTTAGATATCTTCTGACACATTCTTCGTTTAGCCTCGCGGGGGAGTACGGCCTGCAGTGCGTCTACAAGAAAGAATTTCACCAGATATTCGAAGAGCACCAGAAGCACCCAGATTTTGCCCAGCTCCTGCAGCGGATGCGCGTCGTCGACTCGAACGGCGAGAGCCAGATGGACGAAGACCAATGGGATGCAGCGAGTAAGCATCCCCTCTGTGCTCCACGAGTGCGGTCGTTGACCCTCCCTCATAGATATCTATGTCGGCTTCGCCTTCAAGAAGTGCTGATCACTTCGGCTTTGCTGGTGCAGACCGGCTAGCCAGTATTTTTACTAAGATATTTGACTCACCGTCTCTGTACCGTTCACGAGTCCACCCTATACTTCTATTTTCCGCCAACTCATCTTCCGGTGCCTGCCTCATACAAGCGTGTGTATTGGGATCCTTGTATGAGTAATAAGATCGTAATCTGTGTAAACTAATCACCATAAACACTATGGGACCCTTAAACGAGTTCGGACTTATGCACAGGAACTCCGCCTAGGCCCGCCCTGTGCTCTGCAGCCCAGTGCCCGTAATAACCACGCCGAAAGTGCCACCATGGGCACACCCTACCCGCTCTATCGGCCAAGCTATCTTCTCAACAAGGTGTGGCCTAATATAGAGTAACACCATCGCGCACACCGCACAGAGGAACATTACCGCTATCATTAAGGGTGATCCGAGTGGACCCTCAGCCACAAACGGAGATCCTCCGGGACCGTCTCCGACTCGGACTCGCCGTAGTGCCAGTACCACTTGAGCTCGCTTGTGGCGTTTGAGGCTAGTCGCACTATAGTCGGGAGTGATGCTGCTACGTCCGGCTGACTCGATGCTCAGAAACAGTGAAGCTTCGCGACCCTTAGATCGAAGGAACTATTCCACCACTAGGGGCGGGTAGTGCGGACAGTCTCACAGATCTGTCCCCGGTAGTCTCAGTTGCGTAAGGTTACTAAATCTAAAAACCGCGCCACCTATCCCAGAGAATCTCTGAGATCAAGCGCACTTACTGAGCCAGTAAGGATGGCTTTCGTGCTCTGACAAATGCAGCCAGGCCCTTTCGGCGCTACGTTCTCTCACCGCCAAAAGTTTCAACTGCCTCTCCCGACTTAGTGCAGCGTTAACTCCGTTAGGATTACAGGGATTAGGTTTTAGCAATTATGGATTAGTGGCAGTGGCGAGCATCAGCAAAAAGTCAGCGTTATAAGTACGATTTTTTGACGACTATTCCTTACTATTTCGAGCTATTTCCTGCTTGTGAGCACGAAATAGTACGAAATAGTATGAAATAGCTAGGAAAAGCCTGCATAAGCGACACTTGTAATGCTGACGTTTTGCTGATGGTGTTAGAGGTTAGGATCATTGGTTAGGATATCTTGTGAGTTTTCTCTCTCGCTGCATCCGGCCACACAATGTCCGAGTCTTTGAACCCAATACAACACCATGATATGGGTGTCAGCCGAAGCCTTGCGTAGCAACACTGTAAGAAATTCGTAAATAGCTCACTCTCATGAAGCGCCTAGGCTCACATGAGGCGTTCCGAGACTGTCTCGATGTTCTCCAGGGCCGCGTACGCCTCCTCCCCATCGGAGATCTCCTTCCAACAATATGACTATGCTCTGAGGATGCGGTGGCTGCATACTTCGGGGCCTCCAACTTTATACGAGTCATGACACAGCATGAGTAGCAGTAGCGGCGAGCCTAGGATCAATGCTTACTACTACTGCCGCGTCACGGTTGACGGTCTATCCAGGTAGTCTCGTGCCACGGGTTCAGACTGGTATAAAGACTAACAGCAAGATGGCGCTCCTAAAGCACCGACCATCGGTTTTGTGCGCCTCCCCCTCGTCATCAGACTGTTGTCGTTCCCTCAGTGCTCACTCCACTATATTTCACTGCAATGGAGGTAATGGAGTTTTCGTCACATTTTGAGTCATATCAATACAGCTGACACTAGTGTCTAATAACAGTCTCCCCATATTGTAGCCAGCACTGGCTACTTCAGTTCAATCTCCGAGTTCGTACAAGATTCGGATACTGGTCGAACACCTTCCATAACTCAGGGCCCATTATGCTCCTATGTGAACTCTTATCCCACCGTCCAGTGCATAGATTCTAGTAGCCAACAGGCCCCTCTGGGTTCAGGCCTCGATCCGCCAAATTTGCATTGGCTGCAACTTCCTCATTCCGATAATCCAAGCCTGAACTCGGCTATTGTTCCTGAATCTTCAACATCTGTGCATTGCACTACCTATGACACTCAAGCCTTGGACTCTCGGACAAACCAGAGTTCTCTGTCTGTTCCACATGAGGTAACCGGTTGTGTTACAACGGAACGTCACCCATGTGCTCATTTGCCCTCGGATAGGAACTTAGACAGACAACATACACCAACACTCGCATCAGGTGCAAAAGCCACAGGGCGACCCCGATAACATATAATGCACTCTCCGTCCGAGACGCATTTGAAGGCCGAGTTATCTCCCTGCTCAATGGTGACAATCCTGCGTTTCCTGGTATTCATATGGCCCAGAAAATACGGTTCGTCTACTTGGTAAGTGGCCATCTTTCGGTCCATCAATGTGTTGAATGCTCATAGTTGCATACTCTCAGTTCGATGGCTACGACAGTTATCGCAGACAAATGTCGGTCGTCCGCTTTAGACACGGCGAACCTTTACAACCTACCAAAAGTCAAATAGCAACTTACGCTGCGCGCGTGCTCCATATGTTCATCGTAAGCTTCTGTGGTCCCTAGTTTTAAGGAATGTCGCTCATGGCATTCTTCAGACCAAGAGCAAGAAGACTCAGGGACCATTCCCTTACGAGCTAGATGACCTCGTTCTGATCTCCGTCGACTTTGTTTCCGACGGAACGCTCCAGCCTCGCATCGGCCGTTTGGCTTGGTGCAAATCTCGGAGCGGTGCACTAGCATCATAGAATATCGGCGCCGTAACTCTAAATTTAATGCATTCCAGTCTCCTATCTCCCGTCGCATTGGCCGCTAAAGCTTTACCCACTTGCCCCTTCTATGTATTCACGTAGCATTACTCCCCACTCATAATTCACTTTGACGGCTATAGTACTCTCCAAATCCACTCCAATATGATTTCACGTTAGCTCTTTCCTTGCTCTCAATCGCACGCTGTACCTTTGTTACCGAGCCGCCATGTAGCCCTATTCGACTGTAGCCCACGACAAGCATAGCCCACATCCCATAGGGTACCATTGCTCAGACCGACATCCAAGATATCCAACTTGTGGGGCTGATCCTTCGAACATCACGCCTTGTCCCTCAACAGTGACGATGCGCTATAATATATATGCGTGCCATTGCAGACGTGTGGCTCTACCATGCGGTGCGACGAATGCTGTTGATGAGACGGAGAGGGGACTTGGGAGAGTCCGTGTGATGTACGAAGGATGTGTTCTGGTTCTGTCTGGGACGCCCGCGTACGAACCGCGTGCGGTGAGGCGGAATGGGGTGGGGAGCTGACGTGGGAGGGGCGAGGTGGGTAGGGCAGTCGGAGTCAATGTAGCGATGTAAGATGTAAGGTGTGTATGTCCATGAAGAATAAACACAACACGAGTCCAAGATGCGCGCCGCTCCGTCCCGCCTCCATCCTGTAAAAACAAAACAGAATCGAGCCGGAACCGAGACGGACACGAGATGAGGAATGACGACGTATGAGATGATGAACACAAAGGTAACACGCAGGGCCGTGGTGGAAGGACAAGACACGGTGGCGATAGATATGACACAGCCAGGATCGGAACGCGGGGTGTGGACAGAGGGGGATGGATGGGACATTGTAGACGGACGAGCGGAAGGAAGGGAGATACAGGAAGGATGAATAGAGCAGGAGGCTAAACGCGACAGATCTTCGAGCCGGCCGAGCTTCGGCCGTTCTGTAGACATACATATATGGATGACAAATGGGTAGGAGATGAGACTAGGGAACGCGGGGAGAGGGAGGGTTGGGCATATGGGGAGGTACGGGGATGCAGGGATGACCGCCCCGCTGCGGAAGCCGAAGCGAACAGCAGACAGACGAGCATGTCGAAAGCGCCGTCGAGGCCGAAGCGAGGACAACGGAGGTGACAAGGGGAGGTGACAACAAGACGAGAGTTTTTTGGGTTTTCTTGACGATGAAGCGAGCACGCTTGCCGCATGGTCCTGCTCGAAGTGACGTCGCATGAGCGCCAAGGCGGCGACGGGGAGCGAGCGAGAGGGGCGAAGTGACGAAATGAGAGCTTTGCGCGTCTGCGCGGTGGGCATAACGAGCGTCATCAACGAGAGGCGTTCCATGGGGGCATAGCGGGCATGCAGATGGTCGTGTCTTTCACGCAGGGCGGAAGGATTCTTCCATAGGTGCGACATATCAGGGCGGGGAGAGAGCGTGTGGTGTTCTTCTCGGGCGGCATTCTTGGATTTTCTCGCAAAAACGGTGTTGGACAGCGGATTGAGGTGTAGACGGGAAGGTGGAGCGAGTGCAAGCAGTTGAAGAGATGAAAGTGATTGCTCAGTAGCCCATGGCCATGCGGGAAGGACCGTAAGTTTCTGCGCGCGCGATCGGCACGCGACCGATCTTCTTGCCCTTGAACGCGACGCCACGAGTGGGCGGAGGGCAGGGGCTGTCTCCAATGTCGGTGTCGTCCCCGTCGCTCTCGTGGCCGGGGCTGCTCCCGCCCTCCTGCAGTGTCTGGAGCCCGCTGCGCCTGGTGCGCGCAGCGTTAGCTGCGGCGAAAAGGCCACTAGGGCCCCCACTAGGCGCCGTGTTGCGCTTCGGCTGGACGCCCTGTACTTGCTGAGCCGCAGACGTCATGGAAAGCATCTTGCCCTCCCCGTACGCGTATGACTTGGTTCTGCCGAACTTGCCCCGACGGAACTGATCGAGGTCCTCGCGGCGCGACGCAGCATAGTGGGGGTCGTCCATGCGCACGTACGCCGGCGGCTGGCAGCGCAGGCCCGCCTCCTGGTAGTACTGTGAGTACCCACCCTCGAGCACATACAGCTCAGGGTAGTGAACGCGAGGATAGACGTGGTTGTTCATGGCCCTATCCTTCGAACGGAGATGCTTAGCGCTAATATGACCGCGCGTTAGTCCCAGGAGCAAACCGCAGCACTGATTGCGGAAGCACTTACAATGTCGGGGCACGTTTAACACTGAACTCACAGTGGAACACGAGGATAGTCTTCTTCGCAGGGTCGTTGCTGGTAGACGGCGTCGGCTTGACCGCCGACAACCCGAGGAGGAACTCCTCGACCCCCGCAGTCGTGTTGATGTTGATCGCGCCCGGAATGTGGCCGCCGTTGTACTCATAGTCGAAGCGGCAATCGATAATATGGAAGTTGTTGAGCTTCGAGTCGTACGCGCCATCCAGGAGCTGGTTGAGCTGTTGCATATGCGTGAGTCAGAGCGACGGGGCCTAGATGGGCCGGAACACGTACAGTTGAAGGGTTGATCCGCATCAGCCCGTCTTCGCGCACACGGTGGCATGGGAGAATCTTCCCGTGGGCCTCGTTATCTCCAAAGCCACCGAGACCGGGCCCTGCGCTCAGGTATTTGCTGCGCGGGGTGTCGCGCTCGCCCGCGTTCTTAGAGCGGCCTTCACGCTCTTCACTGACATGTGCGGAACGACCGGACGAGCTCAAAACTTCCGTGTCCCGCTTCATGAGCGCGGTGACGCCCGTGAGCGGGCGGAAGTCGTCCGTACCGTCGCAACGGCGGATCGTCTTCACCTGTTGGCGCTTCGCGTAGGCCTGAGCAGGTGAGCTTAAATCAGGATCCTGCTCGAAGCTCGACTCGCTCCCCATAGTCTGATCGAGCAAGTTGGGCGGGAGCATTGCGGAGAACGCGCGACGAACAGGTGGAAGGCGGTGAACAACGGGAGCCTCCTCTACCCTGTCATCCGAAGAGGGCATTGCGGGATACGCGGTCTGTGGGTGAGGAGAACTCGAGCTCGGGCCTTCACCTGGGGTGATCATGGCGCTGAGGGCTGGACGGCGAGGGCGCTTCTTGTTGGCGTTGAGGGCGAGCGCAGGGGGCATACCGAGTCCAAGGCTAGTGGGACGCTTCTGGTTGGTGAGCAGCGAGCTACTGGCGATGCGCTCCAACTTGTGAGCGGATGGTGACGACTGAGCAGGAGAGGAAGTATAGCCGTTGTTGTCCTCATCTTCGTACAAGTGTTGATGGCTGCGTCGGAGGCTCTTAGAGTCGGGGGAGGACGAACGCCGTTTCTTGGGGAAAGGCTGGCAAGGGCTCTCCCCGATGCTGGAAACACCCGAGATGTCGGCAGGATCCGCCAGTCCATGCACTCCTCGCGACGACGACGGGACGTCGTAGAAAAGATTCCTGAACGTCGTCACGGTGGGCGCAGCGGAGACAGGAGCAGAGGGGTCAAACCCTGAGGGGGCCGCAAAGTTGAACGTGGTGATCGTCGGTGCAGCAGATAGTGGTCCCTGGGAGTCCGGGGCTGACGAGGAAGGTGGTGCCAAGTTGTACGACGTGTCAACGTCCATACGGTCTGATGGCGAGGACGGAATATCCACGGGCTGACAATGCCAATGTCAGCCAAAGGCACTTGGGCACCTTGCACGTTCATTGTGATCAGTACTGACCTGGCTAAGCGAGTTCTCATCTCGTTCAGACTGCGGTGCAGCAAGCCATTCGGTCGGAAGAGCAGCGCGCTGCAGCCGCTTAGCACTGCTGGTACCGGAGCCCGACTTCGAGATGGAGATTGAATACGAGCTTGACTCGTGACCGTTGCTCATGTCACCTCCAAATAGTCGAGCAGCGCTGGTAGCGGCGCGAGGACGTCCAACGAACGGTTTGGGTTGAGATGGTTGGGAGGGTTGTGTGGTTCGAGGGGGCGCCGGGGAGATGTCCATTGGGACATGGTTGGGGTTCTCGTCCTCGGGAGTTAGAGGTTGGGAATCTCTCACAGGAGAATTGAGGGACATAGTGGACGCAAACGAGAGTTCGAGGTCTAGGTCGACATCGCTGGTGTCGTTGCGAACTGGTGGTGCAACATCGCGTTTGCCCTTGCCGCCAAGAAAAGAAGGGACGGCGAGGTGGCTGTTGAATCGGCCGTTACCAAAAAGTGACATGGCGAGGCGTTTGCGGAGGACTCGTGTCTTGAGGTCTGGTGGGTTTCTCTTCTGCTTCTTTGCAGGTCGGGGGGAAGGCGAATCTTGTTGTGATTCCGTAAATTCTGAGAATAGTCGTCGCCGAACGTGTCGTGTCGTCATGTTTGAGCGAGTTGTACAGGTGTTGATACAGTGTGGTGCAGTGATACAGTGGCCGTTGCGCAGTGGTCAGGGTCCGAAGGTGGTCAGACGCGTGCAGAGAAGGAAGAGGCAGCCCCAACCCCCACGGCGCGTGCAGGGAGAAACGAAGGAGAGGCAGAGATGAGCGGAGGGACCAAGCAGCTTATAAGAAATGGAAAACGAACCAAAGGCGGATCGGGTCAAGGACTCCGATCGCGGCTCCGTGCAGCTTTGTGCACAAGCCTCGGCAACTGTGGGGAAGTCGGTATCAGCATGGCGTAAGTGATGGGAGCCACGGAATGAAAGGACGATCAAAGCTATTGTGCCCCTGAACGAGGAGATTCGGGGTGGGAAGGGCACACATAGCGCGCGGAGGGGGATTGTCCGCCCGAAAAGGCAAACATACCGGAGTCCGGTGGAACTTTTAAAGCGGGGCGACAAAGGAGTGCAATGCGTGTGCGCCCTCTTTAAGAGCGGTTCTCCCATTGCCTCCGCCAATTACGCTACTCCGTGACCCCACTGACGCTGTAACTCCCTCGCAACGGCTGCGGAACGTAGAATGGACCGAAGCCGCCATAGGCGGAAGACACATGACAGCGCAGAGAGCGCGGAGAGGCGTTTTGCTGTTCAGATGGAGCACGCACGGCGAATGGTTGGTCCTCAAGCGTTACGATGTAACGTCACTGGTCCCCCCAGCAGCTGCACCCCGGTCATGGCCCGCCCGTTGTTCCACCGTTATGCCTGTGGCTCGTCTTCGTGGTCCGCAGGTGTGCGGCGACGTGTGGCAGAAGCAGGAGGAGAAGGGGAGGGAAAAGAGCGGGGAGGGAGGGGGAAACTCACCTTTGAACGAAAGAGTGTGGTACGGAGGAGGCCGCGCCTTCGGATTACAAGCAAGGTCAGCTTTGGGGTGCTCTAGGAGGCGAAAGCGAGGGCTGAAGCGAGCGGGATTCTCACGAGAGGTGAACTGGGTTGTCGTGCCAAACAAACGATGTAGATGTGTGTGGGTCCACACCTTCCGGGCGCCGAGCGTCGATCCTGCAATTCTCTGGTCCGGAAATCGTGCGGCGGGGTATCTGAGGTCGGAAGAGCTGGAAAAGACGGGAAGAGGGGCGTCGCACGAGCGGGACGGGCTGATATGTCGCAAAGAGAGCCGCTGCTCGCAGACAAACCGAGCTCGACGCCCGGCGCTGTTTGCGCGTTATTTGGCCCATGTTCACTTCCTGACGTAAGCCGCGTCGTCCCTCGCGTCCGTGACCGCGTTCGCTTTAGGGCAGGCTCCACCGCGTCGCGCGCTCCGCACGTCCGTCCCAGGCCTTGTCCACGCTCAAACGCCGTCTCCGAGCACCCCGCGGCCATCGCAGCCTCCAACAGGTACCGCCCGCGCGGAGACTGGCACACGCTCGCGCCGTAGCTCCTCTTGCCGGCCCCGGAGCGTCTGTGGTGTGTGGCCGGCCCTCTAATAGCAGAACATTCATGTGTACCAGCACGATGCGATCACTGGCAACGTTGGACATGACCTCATCATTCCCTCCAGTACCAGCAAGCTTCCCAGGCAAAGTCTAATAGGACCCCGTCTCTCCAGAGAAGACGTGGGCGCGTTCCTCACCGCGCTCGCAACGCCCCTCGCCTGGATCCTCGACGTCTAGGTACGCGCGGTCCTGTCCAGCTCTGTCGCGCTACCTTTGTCTCTCCGCTATTCACATGGCGCGCACATAGTTCGCCTCGCACTCGGGCGCGGCACCAAGCCCCGGTCCGCTCCGTTCCTACAATCCCTCCTTGTCTCCTTCGGCAACTGGAAGGCCAGGCGTGGAGAGCGCTCAGCGCGCCAACGTCTAGGCGGCCGAGTCCCACATGCCACGCTCCTTCAGTTCCATTTCCAACCATTGGGACCTTGAATCATTCCATGGCATCTTCATTCCCGCCCAGCACGCCTCCATCTTTGGCCTTGGAGACGCTGCCGAACCTGGCCGGATCCTTTGTCACTTTCACGCGGGCCATTAGCCAACCGTCACGCACGCTGGGGGGTTCCCGTCCAATCTTGTGCAGGCGCGCGCTCAATAATATACGACATTCACAGCCGCTATCTGCTTCCGCACATACGCCCCCCAGTCGGCGAAGGCTGCACCCGGCTGCCAAGGATTGGCCTGCGAAGGGATGCGAGCCGACACCCGAGCGCAATGCCGAGGTGAACCTTGTCGTCATAATGACGGACAGCCAAGTCACAACCAACGTTGAGACTTCCTTTGGCGGAAATGGGCTCCCAAATGATGGCAGGCCTAGGTCAGAAGCTTCGAGTCGCCTCGCGGACACAAGCCGCGGTCTGATGGCCGCGCATAGTTCGTGGAGATACTGTGGGCAAGTGTCCTACGGCGACCAACGGTCTTTCCAAGCAGTCTGCGCCTCACCAGAATTGAGCTGCTGTGACCCAACCGATCGCGCTGTGAGTTGTGTGTTGTGATGACCGCTTTGACTCCTTTGGGTGCTCCGCCTGGCGTATCCTGAAGGTCCGGTGAAAGGCGGTGCGTGAGATGTTACCCGCCATACTATTAGGTAGCAGATGTACTGTGAGAAAAGCAAGCTTAAAGATGACGAGTAATGACAACCCGCATTAGATTACACGGATCAATTCGTCCAGGGGAGGGATCTACAGATCGGCATCGAAGAACGTTTCACTAGAACCCACTCGATGCTGCTTCCAATCTCAAACTAGGACCCTTTAGCTGTGTGGTCCATCATGCTCAAAAGTGATGGTGTGTTTGTTCATGCGCGGTGAAAAAGAAGGGAGTTCGGCGGTCCTAAGTAACACAAAATACGCAATAGATCAGCCACTGCTATCCGGCGTTCGCGAACGAACAGAATAGGGACTTACGACACATATGGCGTGGCCATGAAGCGGGGCGTGGAGAACTCGTCCGCCCGGACGTGGTCGAGCTGTCCATGCTGTCAGTTCCCTTTCGAGCCAATAAACAGGGGGCGGCGGTACACGCGCACCAATTTCCCCAGGATCATCGACTTGGCTATTCCATCCAAGTGTAGATTCTCCCCGCAACTGCATACCGGTCTTCCCGAGGTCAACAAAGCGTGTATATCTGAATGTGTCGCCGTCTCCAAATCAACCCCGAGGGCCTCCAGGAGGCCATAAACGTCATTTCGCAGGCCCGAGTTGGGGGCAACGCGGCACACGTCCCACCCCGCATGTGCAAATTTCCAGTGGTCGATGAGGGATAGGTACGACATGTGTACCGTGCAGGCATCATTGACGGGGGCGTGTTCTGGATGGCAGATAAATAACGTGGTTGGGTTCTCGAGGAGCGCGAGGTCAATGGGGGATTCGCTTGGAGGATCATTCACGCTTGTTGCTTCTTCATTTTTTCGTTGCCGCAACAGAGAAACTAGGTCGCGCACGCACGACGGAAAGTAATCCTCGGCTTCGTTGAGAATAGTGCCCTCGATGAGCGCAAACTGTTGAGGAAGCAAAGGAACTTTCGGAACCCCAGACGTGACAAGAGCGTGCATAGAAGGGAGGTTCTTGGCGTCTTTGAAGCTGGGCATGAAAGGTTTCCGTGGATCCTCGTTGGGGCCTTCTCGCCGTAAGAAGGTATTGTAATATGATTTAAGTTGGAGCAAATGGTCGCGCCATCGGAAAGCGAAGGCCCTCTCGGCCCGACGCCGTTTTCTCTCGGCTTTATTCTCCTCCTGTATACGAACATACTTATCGAGGAGAGTAGCGAGCTGCGGGCGAAGACGCTTCCAAGCTAGTCCACAAAAATGAGGTTAACCCGACGGTTTAGAACGTCGCCAAACGCACCATGATCTGTCAGTTCCTGTGGCTGGTTCACCAACGTCTTCCACAAGTCGAAATCCGGTCTCTCGGGATGATAAATCATCAAATTAACGAGATTTTCAACGTCATATCCTTCTGCGACGAGTCTCTTCCGGACTCTTTTACAGGTTTGCAATCATGAGAACCGTGCAAAGCAAGAGGTGATCACTACCCACTGATTGTCATGAGTTGTTACCATCATGGTTCGCCACAACTCCTCAGCCGTCTTCCACGCCAACACCGTGATGTTGAACTAGAGGAGCTGCTTAGGCGTTAACGTAACATAAGTAAGAAAGACGCCTACGTGAGTCCGCGATCGAGCTTCCGCCCGTCTTTCCTCGATATATGGCCCCACCGCCCATTGCTGTCCGAGGCGCGAACATATTTCAAGGTATCTATCGAAAGTACTGAAAAAATGGGGTGCGTAGAAAAGACAGCGCGCGTATGGCGCCGTGATCCTTTCATTCACTTTACCTGATCACAGATCAATGCACTGGGCTAATAACTGTAGAATGCCAAGAGAGAGCTTACTTCTCCAGTCCAACACCTTGTCGAAGGTGTCAAAGCTTGCTTCCGGAGTAAAGGGCCACCAGTTAAATCCTGTATGGGACAGTTATATCAATATTACGCGCGCACAGACACAAATGGAATCTTCTGGATTGGTGCCCAAGTAGTGGCCTCACCATGGAATGGAGCCTTGACTTCAGGAACTAGGTTATAAGCGACACTGGCCACTTTCTTGCTAATATTGCCCAGCAGGCCTGGTTCGAGCTCGGCCAACTCGTATCCTCTTTTCATACTGAATATCCGTGAGCACGACAACTCAATTTCGACGATGCATGGGAGAACGCACTTCTTTGCCCAGCAATCCCGACATAGTCTCACGCGATAGGCACACTCCGCAGCCAAGTCAGAACGTTGTGCATCGCAACACTGCCAAAAACAAGCCGTCAGGGCCCAGGATGAACCAAGTGGCACCAGAGGAGCTAGTGTGCGCCTACAGTACAGCTGTCGCCGAAGAGCAAATTGGCGTATGCCGGTTCACTCATCAGCAAAGTGTCACGCGGCTTGCCGGGGGCTTGCGCGCCAAGCCCGGGGCTTATTTTTTAAGCCCAGGGCTTATTTGGGCTTTGGGCTTATCGGGCTTGCCCGCGGCTTGCCTGCGGCTTGACAAGGCACGGGCTTGT
Organism: Porogramme epimiltina; assembly: GCA_900155495.1. Lineage (NCBI taxonomy): Eukaryota > Fungi > Basidiomycota > Agaricomycetes > Polyporales > Polyporaceae > Porogramme > Porogramme epimiltina. The sequence continues at coordinate 313 of FTLJ01001256.1, read as the reverse complement.
TGAGGGCTTGGTATCGTGCTTGTTTGGGCTTGAGCAAGCACTTGTAAAAGTCGAGTAACAAACATATGATATAGTATTCTACTAGGATGAATATCAATTGAGGAATGCAGCAGGCCGTGACGTCCGCCCCGCGGGCACGGTCATGTGCACGCATGTAACTCAAAACGCTTACACCCTCCCCCCTCCGTCGCGAACAAAGGGTGCAGGGCGACGGCCTCTGGCACGGAACAGCAGCGGCGGGACGCGAGGGCACACAGGCCTCTGCGCTCCATCAGGAAAAAAATATATACTTTTGTAGTACTACATAGACTAC
>FTLJ01001254.1:0-24015 GCA_900155495.1 Porogramme epimiltina | reverse complement strand
TTCGCTGCTGCGGGCGGCGGGCTGGCGGGCTTGGGCTCTTCGGCGGCAGGCGGGGGCGGAGGCGGGGCGGACTCTTGGGCTGGGGCGGGGGCGGGCGCGGCGGGCTCGGGTTCCTGGGGCTTCGGAGGCTCCTCCGCCTCCGTGGAGATGCTCTCGCGGAAGCCGCGCGAGGTTGACGCACTGGCGGCAGCGGCGGCGGCGGCCTCCTCGGCCTCTGCTGCGGCCTCTGCTGCATTGAAGGCGGCGGTGTCTAGGGGGTCCGCGGCGCTCTCCTCCTCGTGGGTCGGCTCTTCGTGGGCGGGTGTTGGCTCGTGTTCGGGCTCCCGGTCCTCCGACGGCTCCTGGAACCCTTCGTTGTGGGCAAAGGCGTCGTGCGAGGCGGTGAAGGCGGTCGGGGAGGTGCTTCCCCAGGGCTCGTCGTCGCCGAAGGATGGGACTGCACTCTGCCCGAAGCTAGACCATGGGTCTGGCGAGCTGGATCGCTTTGCGAATGGGTTCTCGAAAGGGTTCTCCAGCGCGTCTCGTGATGGGGCGAGAAGATCGTCAAAGCCGTCCATGCTGGATCAGAGATGCCTTGTTGTCAGGCCGGTTCGTCGAGGGTATGGGGGGAGGAGACGGTGACGGGCCGTCGAAGCGTAAGGCAAGGAGACGAGCCTCAGTGTCGGGGCGCAAGCCGAGCTACCCCACAGCAGCGGCAGGACAAGGCGCCTAAATCGCTGTACATCTTTACTTAGATATTACTTACCGCCCGTTACTTGCCCAACCTATCATGAAGCTAGGACTACAGAGGCCATGACGTTGAATGCCTGGCACAGGATGAGGAGCCGCTTGCAGACGATTGGTATAGTAATGGTAGCAATAAAAAGGGTATCCGATTACGATGAATAGATCCACGACATATGTATGCATAGTCCGGAACGTGTCGTGCAATTACCGTGTCCCCAGACCCAATCGTCCTCCACCCATTGCATTCATGTCGTAACGTTCATTCAAGGGGCATGCTGTCAACAGCTTCAACAAGCGATGCCCAGTTCGAGACGGCCGCCTCGGTGAAGTCGTGCTCCTCCCGGGCGAACGACTTGACACTTTGCGTAAGCAGCGTGTTCTCTCGGTTGTGCAGCACCACGCGGAGCTCGTGCCACATGCTATGACGTATCCAAAGTCAGCGGCGGCGACAGATCACGAACACGGGGACAGAACGCACCAGGCGCGGATGAAGACGCGGCGGTTGAGCGAGGCCGCGATCGCCGCCTGGTCTCTCTCGATCATCCCGGCGACCTTGTCCGCCTCCTGCTCCCAACCTTCCTTCTTCGTCTGCCGGATACCCTCGAGCTTGTGCGAGTTTGTGTCGACGCGCTTCTTGAGGCGCTCGACTTGGTCGCCCGAGAGCCGGTCGTGTCGAATGAAGAGGTCTCGCATTGCAACATATAAGTCGCGTTGCGCCTGGCGGAATTATGAGTATAAGGCTAGGATGCATCAAGCAATACAAAACAGACCTTAAGGGCCTCAAGCGTAGAATAGAGCATTGTGCGCGACTGAAAGAATGGAAAGGTAAGTACAGTTTGCAGGGCGTAAGGCTTGAGAAACGCACGCGGTGTTCTAACGCGTCGGCCTGTCTCTGGGTGTGTGTCGACACGTGCCCAAGCCCCTGCCTCACTCCCGCGCACAGCTCACAGTCCTCGCCCCGCCAGCAGCGCTCATTGACCTCCACTAGACTCTTGACCGTGTTCGTCAGGCGCGCGAGGTCAGCCTGTCCGTCGATCACGGTCCCACGCGAAGCCGTGGTGAGTCCGGAGAATATCGACGACGTAGACGACGCCGACCCGCGATCGGTGGTGGACGAGTAAGGAGTGGACGAAGCAGATGAGCCAGTGGAGGAAGAAGACAAGGCAGCGAGTGCAGGCAGGGGCAAGGGCAGGTGAGTCGGCAGGAAGCTGGGCCGGAGGATAGGAGTGAGCCGTACCGCTGCTGCCTCTCTGCGCCGGACGATACGCTCCGTGAGCAGGCAGATGCGTTGCCAGTGCTCAATGAGGAAGCCAATCTTCCCTCGCACAACACTAAACGTGCGACGAACAAAATGAGAATGTGCTGTGTTTCTGGGAGCGACTGCACGCACGCAAGTTTATCTTCCAAATCACTGGGGATTGTCATCTCCTCCACTCGATCGACGCGCTTGCTCACAGACTCCTCTTCGTAGGTGATCGCCGTGTGTTTTCGCCACTCCTCAAGGGAAGGCTCCGTGAGGAAGGACCGCAGGACGCCATCCTCCTTGATTATGGGATGGTTTCTGTAACGGAGTCAGGAATCGTTTACGGATCATGTAATGGACAGACTTACACCACGAAATTAATGAAACGAGTCAAACCACGCCTACGGACAGCATGAGCATTAAGGTTCGATGAAAGAAGTGCTAGCTATAGACAGACCTTCGCTGCTCAAGGAAACCCTCGTCCGCTGCAGATGTCTGTAAGCCAGTATACACCCACGAAAGGCTACAAACGCTTACGTCCTATGCGCTTAGGAGGAAGCGCAGGAAGGAGCCGGAAAGGATAGCGCTTGACCAGCACATCCCACAGGAACACAAACTCCGAGTAACGTCGGGGAACGGGAGCGCCCCGCTTCATGGAACGTTAGCACTCAAAACCATGAAAGTGCAACGAGTGCTCTCACATCGCTAGAGATTTCATACACGAGATAACGGTTGAGTATGAAACCCTGCTGACCCAAGACATTGACATAAACTGTCTCTTGCTTCTTCCACCACTCCCGAGGAAGGCCCGTCCCCGAGACGCTTGAGGGAGCACCGTTCGTGATACTCCCAAAATTGGCGGCTTTTGCGGGAGCATTTGGGGAAGTAAACCTAGAGTTCCAAGGGTCCTCTGTCGTGTATCCACGGGCGGGCCCTGTGGGCATCTGCATGATATCTTGGAACGAAGAGTTGGATGGTGGCATAGAGCTCAGATCAAGCGCAGGCTCAGGGAGGGCGTTCTCTTGCGCAAGAGCAGCCACACGCTCCACGCTCACATCTGATCTTGTGTGAGGGCCCCGGACCAGACGCATATGAAGTATCACGCACCTTTGCCGGACTGCGCTAAAGCAGCGAGGGCGAGAGCCACAAAGAACTCCAGACGCGATACCCTGGGACGAGAGCTCACGAGACTCACAATCTAGAGTTCAAGCTGGCGTATAAGTGCAGGTCGAAGAAAGGCGAAGTTTCACGCACCTTGTCGATCGTGGACGCTGGTAGAGCCGAGGTGCCAAGAACCCTCGATAGAGCATTAACAGACGTCTCTCCGGTATTGGAGGGGTCCACGGCGGAGAACGCCTTGTTGTAGATGGGTGGCAGAGATGCATCCCCTGCATTCGCCAAAGATTAGGCTGTGCAAAGGATACAGAGAGTGCACGGCGTACCTATTACCGAACTGAAGCCGGATGTGGACGTCGGGAACGAGGGGACGGACGGTGGTGCCGGACTTGGCGTTGTACTCCATGGGTCGAGGCCGTCATCATACACAGAGCTGATGAGAGGGTTATCCGTGACGAAGCTGGAGCCGAACTGCGACGAAGTTCCGTAAGCTGGTACGGGACGGGGTGCATTGAACATGGTGGTGTGTATATCGGGAACAAGGGCAGGGAGGCGGTCGCGGTGTTCGCGCAAGCGGAAAGAGAAAGGACCAGACGTGGGATGTCAGTGGTCACAGCGCGAGATGATGGGAGAACGTGATCGAGTCCAGGAAGCAGAAAGAGAGCTGCGCCGCGGCGGACGAGGTCGCGGTCGCGGTCTGCGAGGCAATCGAGGGCGCCAACGACGTCAAGTCGACGCAGCCGCAACGCAGCCGTAGCCGCGCCGGGTGGCCAGCGTGACGGTGACGGTCACTGGCGTGGGCGGGCGACGCGGTCACAGGATCGCGGCGGTGACATCCACGTGGGCCGTGGCGGAGGGTAATTGGAGCTCCGACAACACGCCTGTGAGCGCGTCTCGGCGCGCGTCGTGAGAGCGCCTCCGCCCGTCTCCCCTTCTCCCTTCCGCCCGCCCCGTCTACCCGCGCTCTGCACCGCCGATGCAGTCCACGTCGCGTCCACCCGCCCCCCAGCAGGCCCCCGTCAAAATATACAATGCTGTCTACTCCTCCGTTCAGGTCGGCCTCCACTGCCCCGCTCAGCCTGCTCAGCTAGCTAACGGCCACGGACGCGTATAGGTCTATGAGTGCATGGTTCGCGGCATCGCGGTAATGCGAAGGCGTGCCGACTCCTATGTAAACGCGACCCAAATTCTCAAGGTTGCCGGCGTCGACAAGGGCCGCCGCACAAAGATTCTTGAGAAGGAGATCCTCCCCGGAAAGCATGAGATCGTCCAGGGAGGCTATGGGAAGTATCAGGGCACCTGGTGAGTCGGCGTTCCCTAATGCTCTTCTTACGCCTCCCTTTGCTTTCTGTTTGTCCCCAATCATCCCCCCTGCGCTGTGGTTTCTGGAAAGACCCGAGAGTGGCGAGTTGTCCACGGCCCCTCGGCCATGGAAATCCACGCTTCCAGTTTAGAGACTTAAGTTCTCTCATGCGAAGAGGATCTTTCGTTGCTCGTCTTCCGCTCCGGGTGGCGAACAAGCATGATGGCTGCTACGGGACCGGAAGCTAGTGAATCTATACCGTATGGCATTGTTACCCCACCAATGTCTGTGCTGGTTAAGGGGGCCTTGACGCGTCAAATGAACCCATTACTGCAATCATCCCTCGTGTTTCCTGAACTTCATACTACCGTTATGTGTTTAGCTAGACATTCTCGTTCCGCATGTGATGAGTATTACGGCGACTTCTTTGAGATCACAGTTGTCGTTCGCCATTCCCCTGTCGTGTTGTTACTACCATCAACCGTCCTTGCTTGCGATAGGGTATCCTTACAGCCCACCGTTCCTTCAGCTGCACTTTTCGCGCTTGGATCGCGCGACATTCCGTCGTGCGGCCACGTGAACAGTGATTGACGCGTCAAATTAACGCGTCGTACCTCCTAGGAGACCGCGTTTCCTTGCCTTCTATTTTTGACCTTCTGTGACGTTGAAATCTCTTCAATTGCTGACCTTCTTGTTCTTTGTCTCTAGGATTCCGCTTGAACGCGGTCGCGACATCGCCTTGCAATATGGAGTCGCGCCTCTTCTCGCGCCTTTATTTGACTTCGTACCCAACGCAAATCCTATGGGAGGGCTACCAGCTTCCTTGTCTAGTGTGCCTGGTACGTACGCTCTCATACGCGCATCACTATACTCAAACAGCACGCAGGTCTCGCGCCGCCTCCAATCATGCCTGGTTCGGCCCTCCGACTTTTAAATCAAGGTCGTGCACAGGGCTTGTTTACGCCTTCTACATCCAGTATGTCTACCGCATATCATGTCTCCAATGCTTCTCCCGGCCCACATTTTGCAGCTGGATACCACTCCGGCTTCCCCTCCCTCGGTGCCGTCTCACCTACACCCCCACCTTTGGCCCCACCGTCGCTCAAACGAACTCACTCTCAAATAGACTTGGATCACTCCATACCATCCGCCTCGTCATCCCAAACAGCGCCCCCCGCCCTTGCAGCATCTCCCGATATCCAGATGCTCGATCGATCACGCCCAGCCTCCACTGTCCCGCAAGACGGCGCGCCGTCCCCGAGTAAGCGTGCCAGGACAGAACCGCTGGGTCCACAAGACGGAATGGGACGAGATTCCCCCGCAATCCCCACACTGCAAGCCCACGCCAGCATGCCACCGCCTGGAATGACAGGATTCGGCATCACTGCTGTCGCCGCGAATGGCATTTCTCGCCCGTCCAGCTCGCAACTAGCTGCCGCTAACGGCAAACCTCCCGAGCAACAATACACCATCCGTTTCGCCTCTAAACCCTCACTGCCTCGGACCATGGACCATAACGCTCCAGCCCGCGATACTCGTCGTGCGGCAGTAGTCCAGGCAATATGCTCCCGCGACGATCCGCAACCCATCTTGGACCTCATCCGAGACATACCACCCGACCTCTCCGCATTAGCAACAGATGTCGACCTCGTCCTAGACGAGCAAGGGCACACATCGTTACATATCGCCGCAAGCACAGGAAGGCACGCTACCGTCGAGGCACTTGTTGCCGCAGGTGCCGATGTCCATCGAGGAAACTTCAATGGGGAGACAGCGCTTATGCGCGCTTGCCTTGCCACACATTGTTTCGACTCCCAGACTTTCCATACCCTCGTCGCCACCCTCCACGGCAGCATTCGCACTCTTGATACCGCACGCAGGAGCGTATTCCACCACATTGTGGCTACCGCCGGTGTGAAAGGGCGTGCAGTATCGGCCCGATATTATTTGGACCAAATTAACCTGTGGATCGCGAACCACGAACGCGCAGACTTCCGGTCTATAATTGACATCCAAGATGAGCATGGAGATACGGCGCTAAACATTGCCGCGAGAGTTGGGAACCGTAGTCTGGTGCGGGTGCTGCTGGATGCCGGAGCGAACAAATTGCTAGCGAACAAGTTAGGGTTACGCCCAGGAGACTTCGGAGTCGAGACGGAGGTAAGGGTCTTTATGAGACAATTCTCACCAGGTACTAAGCGTCCCTGCAGGAACTCGGTGGAAGCGCGCGATCAGAAGACATCCTCGCGTCATTGCGCTCTGTTCCGTCTGTCCCAATACAAAAGAGCCAGGACGTGATTGCGGGTGAGTCGAAAGGTCGCTTGCGGAGAGCTGCCGCGCTGACAGCCCCCTTCAGACATCAGCACCATGATCCAGGGCCTCGGAACCGACTTCGCCGCCGAAGTGAAGTCAAAACAGGACGCGCTGGACGTGACCCAGGTGCACCTCCGCGCGGCGACGCGCGAGCTCTCCGAGCAGCGGCGGCAGATCCAGCAGTGGCAGGCGCGCTGCGGCGAGCTCGACCAGACCGCTCAGCGCATGCGGAACTTGGAGCGCGCGCTCGTGGACGAGGACGTGTTCGACTGGACGGGCCGGACGGAGCTCGACGGATCGGACGCCGCGCCGAAGGCGGGGCCCGCGTTCCAGGCGCGGCGCGAGGACGTCGCCGGCGTGGGCGCGGGCGGGGACGTGCCCGCGAACCTGGACGTGGACCCGACGGTGCCGCTGGGGGAGTCGGCCGCGACGCTGGTGCGGCTGAGGCGGCTGCGGGCGTGGCACGCGCGGGCGGAGCAGCTGATGGAGGCGCGCATGCGGTCGCTGCAGGGCGCGAGCGCGGAGAAGGAGTTCCAGTGCAAGAAGATCGTGGCGCTGTGCACGGGCGTGCCGATCGACAAGGTCGAGGAGGTGGGTGTTTGCGACGTTGTTGACGTGTGTTGGAGTGGCGGGCAGGAATGTCTCTCACGGGTCGGTGCTGATCCCATTGTTCCCAGCTTCTAGAGAACCTCGTCGTGGCGATGGAGAGCGAGGCCCAGGTGATCGACATCAGTCGGGTGTCAGGTTTCATGCAGAAGGTGCGTATATCGGTAGTTCTAGTGCAGGTCTGACGTTCTGATCGCGAGCGCGCACGCAGGTGCGGAATGGAGTGATATAGGTTTAGTATACCTGCGATAGGACTCTTGTATGATTGGTTGTGCATGTGCGTATGGTGCAGGATTGGTCTTGGTCATGTTCGCTTTCGTAACGCTTAATTATCCCCAGCACTGTACTTCTATGCATTATTTGCGATTTATTGTGCCCTTGTCTGCACACATCTTAGACCTCGATTTTGAATGCGTTGGATACCGTCGCGCCATTCCTGATATAGTATTCCTTTATGGCGGCATGTGCAGAGGAGGCCTCGTGTAACTCATTTGCCTGCAGTAGCGAATACATGAGGACGCTCGCGGAACGACACGAGTCCGGGTCTTAGAACAACCTTTGCGTAGAACTTCCAGTGCGAGCACGGCTTGTCTACTTGACAGGCGTATGGGTGACATGAGGCTCCAACTTGCAAGTCCGCTGCGGCCGAGGCACGCCGCTAATACTTTCATTGGAACAGTCCGTTGCGGGGTTGCGGGATGGCAACCTCCGATCTGCTCATGTTCCGGCACATAGGGGATCCCATTGTTCCACTTTTCGGGTAAGTCCCATCGGTGCCGTCGGAGGCCTGCATTCCAGGATCTCAATATGCACGGGCCGGGTCGAGGAAGACAATGTATTAGTGGCCACCCCTCGAGCTACGGCCAGCGGGGGAAATCTACATATAAGACCAACGCTCGCTCCAGCTTCCAGTGCACTCAGGATGCTGTACGACGCGACACAGTACCGTGAAGCCTATTTTCTCTCAGCACCGAACATGGCCGACCTCCCAGGTGCGCACGCTCACCTGCTTCGACTGTATATGCTTGCCTTACAAAGGCGGGTCTTTGTCCAGACCTCCCCACAGAAATCATACAACATATCATCCTGAACGCATGGGAAGACGTCCCTGTTGTGGCACCAGTTGACCGCTGGAAGCTCTTCGCTCGGCTCTCGCTCGTCTGTTCCAGGTTCCGCGCCATCGCAATCCTGACGGCCCTCCGCAATGTCAGAGCCGTTGCGCACTCCACCATGGACACAACCGGGTACGCCAACGTCCGCCGCCAGCATCTGGCTCTCGTGAAGCCCGGGCCACAAGGCGATAGCGGGGCCGAGGAGGCGTACATGGCAAACCTGCACCGCTACACGACCGTCGCGCTCGACGTCAGCATGCTCCGCTGCTCACGCACCACGCACCGCGACGAGTGGCTCAAGGACGACACAGCCCCGCCACGCCCCCTAGGCGACTCCGGACCGGGCCCGTTCGGGGAGACGACCCCCGATAGCGAGTACGGACGGTGGCTCGCATCGCGGCGGCGCGCACACCTCTCGGGCTGGTTCGCGGACCTGCTCGCGAGCGTGCCCGACTGCCGCGCGGTGTGCATCGAGGCGGACCCGGGCGCGGGGCTCGAGGACTTCTCCCCAGCGACGCACGCGCTCATCCTGGAGGGCCTCTGGTGGTGGCCGTCCCTCGCGCGCGTCGAGTGGCGCGTCGTGCAGCCTACGCCTAGGAGGGACTTCGACTTCCGGAGCAGCCCCGTGCCGCCTCCGGGACTCGCGCCCCTCCCTGCGGTGCGCGAGGTGCACCTCATGGACTGGCCGATGTGCTACTGCAAGGAGCGCGCGCCGCCGGTCGCTGGGCGGGAGGGCGTTAGCAGCAAGGGCAAGCACCGCGGGGACTGTCCTACGCAGAGGATCATGCTGCCGTATACCGGCCTGCGTCGCCTCGTCGTTGAAGACCCGCCCGAGTACGAGGACGACGCCGAGTTGCGATACGCGGATGGGGTGAAACCCGAGGTGACAGTCTTGCTGCGTCCGGAGATTCCAGAGCCGTGGGACGAGGACGATACTTGTTGGGAACCCCAGCTCTCGGAGTCGCACTGGAGTATATCGAGGAAGGACTCTTTGTCACATCTGGTTAACTGGGTAAATGATCGACTTATTGAATATTCAGGAGACTGACCAAACCACAGGGGACGACAAATTCCAGATGTTCACTGGCAACCCTATGCTATCAACTCACCGGCCGTACTGCGCATCCTGAGTTGGTCGACGACATGACCTGGTCATTGCCTTGGAGTGCAGTGTATGACGATGTTGAGGCGCTATAGGGTTCCTTCGAGACAAGGCTATTTATACACCAGAGAGACACGCACTGTACATAGTATATACGGCCGATCATGTCGAATGCGCACTCACGACCCATCCGGAGTGAAAATCTGGAAGTTGCGGTTGTACGTCCCCGACGCAAGCATCTTGCCATCATGGGATAAGTCAACCGACATGACTTTGCCGCCGTCCGTCGGTAGCGTACGGAGTAGTTGCCAATCGTCCGCGCTCCAAAGCTTCACCAAACCGTCATACCCACCGCTCACGAAGTACAAGCCAGAGCGGTACTTCCATTCCTCCAGCGTCTTCGCCGAGTCGCTCGACTTGTCAGCATCATTCGCGCCATTCATTTCGACGTCAGCAGAGAACGCCGGGGGAAGTGCATCGCCGTAGAAGAAGCGCACGTCCGAGACGTTGGACAGATGGGCGGGTATGGTGTATAGCGCTTTCAACGACCGCATATCCCATATTCGGATCGTGTCGTCCCCTGAACCTGTCGCGATCTGGTACCTGTAGGATATCCGGCGCCCATCAGAGAAGAACGTCGAACTATGGTGGAAAGCCTTACCCATTAGGGGAAAACGCAATGGAGTAAATTGCTTGGACGTGACCGTCCAGGACCATCGCCGTCCGACCAGATCGGAGATCCCAGACTCGTCCGATCGCATCAAGACCACTATGAAAGGAGTCATTAATAGGGTAGACTCTAGGGAGAGTGCAAGATACTAACCCTGATGCACAAAGAGCGCCGTCGTTTTGGAACTCTACTGAGAAGACCTCCTTCGAGTGACCTTCCTGTAATAGGAGCTCTTTGGTCGTAGTGACGTCCCACAGGCGCCAAGTTGTGTCGAAACTAGCACTAGCAACATAGTTTCCTGACGGATGGAAGGCAACACGCGCCACTCGATCTGCGTGGCCTTTCATGGTGGCGATGGGCGTTTCGCTGTGAAATGTTAGTTAGACAATGAGACAATAGCCTTGGGACGCACCTGTTGAGTGACCAGAGGTTCACAGCCAGGTCGGCTGCCCCACTTGCCATGTTAACCGTGTCTTCGCTCTGTGTCAGTGTCGCTTGGGGATGCCATGCTAGTCCTCCGACGCGGTCAGTGTGTCCTACTCCAACGATGAGCTTAGGTACCAACTCAGACAACCAAAAGCGAACCTCGGAATGTCCGTACGGGGGTACAATCGGGCATATTCCACAACTTGACATTACCCGCCCAGCTGCCAGTGGCCAGATACTTGTTATTGGGAGAAAACCGGACAAGGGAAATTGGCCGCTCGTCTCCGATTTGGGAGCCTAGGTTCGCGAGACTCTAATAGGTAGCTTAGTGTCAAGTTCCTCAACACATGGAACCAGACTTGCCTTAACATCTGCAAAGACTTTCTTGCGTATATCGATAATGCGACCAAGGGGCATTTTGCTGTCTAACCGCTGCTGAGCGACTCGTTTTTGAGCTCTACAAGGGCCACGAAGGAAAAGGCAGGTAGTAAGCACCTATGTGGGGTGGTCCACTTATGGGAAATCCAACCTGGGGAGAGAGTATTCGGCTAACGATCTTCTCGCTTCAAGCAGTTCGAGAGAGCCGGGGGAATAGAACTCTTCCACCTGTGCGGGACATGTAGACCTGACGCGGAGAATAGATACAAGTACATACCTCTTCCTCGCTCTCCTCCTCAGAGGACTCGTCTACCTGCATGGCTTCATCTCCACGTGCTGCATTGATTTGGGACAAGACATAAATGAGACGATCTCTCCGGTCTGGAGGCTACGCATTCATGAGCATTGACGGGAGGCTTCTTAGTAGAATACGCACCCGTTCTCCAAAGAGCGTGATGGGCTCTCCTATCTCGCGTAGCCTGGCCTTGACCTTGTTGTCGTCGGTGGGGACGGCGAGGTTGCGTGCTTTCTTCTTGCGCTCCAATTCATCGAGGATGACCTGGTTTTCAAGACGCGCCCTCTCCGAGCCGAGATAGTTTCCATCGTCGATGAGAGTATCGAGGGTGAGCTCAGACATTGTCGGCAGAGTTGAAGACGCGCTGCCCACGCGCGAGCCGAGGATGGCAAAGGCCTGCAGCAAGGACGGGATTCAAGAGTCAAGACGTTGTACAAGCCGGGGCTATACTTGGTGGGCGCTAGGCAGCCACGTGGAGGCGCGGGCTGTCGAACCGAACGCAACGTCACGTCCAGACGCGACTGCGCTCCCACTCACCTCTTCTCTCTCCGTCCCCCGCTCCCCCGTCCTTCCCCTCCCCTCCCTCCACCCTGTCCACCATGTCGGGCGGCGGCCCCAGCAGAATCCGCAACCGGAAGGCGCAGTCAGAAATCTCTCGTGGCCACTCCCCAGACGTCGACGAAGATGAACATCTGGATATTCAGAACCCTGTACGTGACACGTATGCCGCGTTCCACGGCCACCCTCCTCACCCAACGTCCAGCGCAATCGCAGCACGGTGGAGAAGCTGTTTGAAACAGAACAGATGAACGTTGCCATGATCGTTCTCCTCACAACAGTCGCGTTTGCGCTCCGCTTCTACAAAATCAACTTCCCAGACCAAGTCGTGTACGTGCCAAGTACTTGCATATACCCGCGTCGCGTCTTGTAACACGTGCCACGCGTTCCAGGTTCGACGAGGTGCATTTCGGCAAGTTTGCCTCCTACTACATCACGCGGCAATACTACTTCGATGTCCACCCACCATTCGCCAAGCTGCTATTTGGTCTCGCCGGCTGGTTTGTTGGTTACGACGGCAGCTTCGGTTTCGAGAACATTGGCGACAGCTACACTGAGGCCCATGTTCCCTACGTTGGCATGCGAGCCCTCCCAGCAATCCTTGGAAGCATGACGGTCCCCATCGTGTACGCTATCATGAAGGAGTGCGGCTACTCCACCATTGTTGCGACTTTCTCGGCTTCCATTGTGCTCTTCGGTGAGTATTTGTTTCGCTCATCTATTCCCTCTTTGCCAACTACCCTTGTCCCAGACAATGCGCACATTGCCCAAGACCGCTTGATCCTTCTCGATGCCACCCTCATCTTCTTCATGACATTGACCATGTACTCGTACATCCGGTGGAGGAAGCTTCGCTACCGGTATGTCATTGTCTTCCCTCTCACGGCGCGTTATTTATTTGAAAATAGCGACTTTTCCTTCGATTGGTGGGTCTGGATCCTTGCGTGCGGGACCTTCATGGCCTTCACTTGGGCATCTAAAGTCAACGGCATCCTGACTGTGGTAGCTGTTGGTATCGCGGTTCTTATTGACCTCTGGGATATTTTGGACATCAAGAAGGGACACAGCATGGTACGGCCTTAAAACTGATGTTGTCTGACCAATTTATACTGATGAACATCCAGGAATACTTCTGGAGACACTTCGCTGCTCGGGCCATCGCATTCATCGCCCTCCCTCTCTTCATTTACCTCTCTGTTTTCTGGGTCCATCTCTCCCTTCTGACCAACTCTGGTACTGGCGACACTTTCATGAGCCCCGCCTTCCAGGAAACGCTGAAGGGCAACGAGCTGCTACTCAACAGCCAAGGTTAGCTTAATATTGGATCTGTTTGTGGAGTATCTCCGCGTGTGCTGATGACGTACCCAGAGCTCCGCTACTATGATACCGTCACAATGAGGCACAAGGACACCAGGGTCTTCCTTCACTCTCACCCTGACCGTTATCCTCTGAAATACGACGACGGTCGTATCAGTAGCCAAGGCGAGTCCAATCATTTGACGCCCTTGTATTCTATGTTCACAAGTCAATAGGCCAACAAGTTACCGGCTACGGGCACGACGATTCCAACAACTTCTGGCAGATCATTCCTACCAAGGCTCTTCCCGAGACCGGTCGTGGCCGTATTGTCCGTCACGAGGATGTCATCCAGTTGTTGCACGTCAACACTCAGACTTATCTCATGACCCACGACGTCGCGTCGCCCCTCATGCCCACAAACGAGGAGTTCACCACATGGCCGAAGGAGGACTTGACCCGCCACAACGATACTCTCTTCCAACTTCGCCTCAATGACGCCATGGACGGCGACCCGTGGAAGAGCAAATCCGGCCACTTCCGCTTGGTTCATGTTCCAACCAAGGTCGCCATGTGGACACACCCCAAGCAGCTTCCGGACTGGGCTTACAAGCAGCAGGAAATCAATGGAAACAAGAATATCAACGAAAAGACCGCCGTCTGGTTTGTCGACTCCATTGTGGCAGATGAGAGTTAGTCGCATTTGATACACCTTGATTAGAGGGCGTGGTATTGACTTCCCTTGTAGCCGATGAGGACATGAAGGAGCGCACTGGAGATGTCCCGGCCAAGGAGCCCAAAAAGATGAATTTCTTCAAGAAATACATCGAGCTCCAGATTCTCATGCTGCAGCACAACGCCGGCCTTACCGCGTCTCACCCCTACGCAAGTGGACCAATTAATTGGCCATTCCTCATCAGTGGTATCAGTTTCTGGACTCAAACGGAGGGCCAAAAGCAAATCTACTTCGTTGGTAACCTGATTGGATGGTGGTCATGCGTTATCGGCATCTCGCTGTATACAGGCATTATGCTGGCGGACATGATCGCGCGTCGTCGCGACATCGAGCCTCTCACGGAACGTAAGTCTCCGTGCTTCTTTGTGGAGCAGGACGCCTTATAACTCATCGGCCCCGCCCACAGCCGTCCGTCACAGACTCGTGAACTCGACGGGCTTCTTCGTCCTGTTCTGGGCCGTGCACTACTTCCCCTTCTTCCTCATGAGCCGGCAGCTCTTCCTCCACCATTACCTCCCGTCACACGTCATGTCCGCACTCATCGCGGGTTCCGTACTCTCGTTCGCGCTCTCGGAGACGATCAACTACCCTGTCTCGATATGGGGCCCGCGCCTGCGTGTATCCCGAACGGCGACGTATGCCGACCTTGGCATGCGCGGGCCGATCGCCGTCGGCGTTTTCACCTTGGTGCTCTTCATCATGTTCATCTACATGGCGCCGCTCACGTACGGCACACCAGGGTGAGTCGCCGTGGCCCGCTTCGTCAACAGTGTGATAAGATACTGACATGATTGATGCAGATTGGACGGCTCCTCGGTCAACGCACACCGCCTGCTGTCGAGCTGGACTCTGCACTTCGCCGCAAAGGCGACGGATAGCGCATGAGTGAGCCAGTGAGCTCAACGCCTCATTCAGCGTGCAGTGGAGTGGATGGAGGGGACGCGTACGATCGCCCGCGCATGCGCGGGCGGCTGTCGTCCAGTTTGTTAGCCAGTTGGATTGCTACTGCTCTGTTTGGTGCTATTTCTACGCCTCTGGGACCGCCCCCCTCGTTTGTATATAGGACCACGAATTGACGACTCAATGCCTCTACTAAATTAATATAGTACGATCCCCTCTATGTCTGCAACCTCCTATGGGTCTTTGAGGCTGAATGTAGGGCAGGCAAATCACCGTAATGCGTCCCTCGACGTGCACACAAGTGATCGGTCCACAAGCCTCCTCGGTCGTGTGACCCCTGTCTCAAGCCCCGCCTTGTCGCCGCACATGTGGCTCCTATTCTCTTCTCGGACCCGTCTCGCGCCCGCATACACTGATATTCGGTTAAGATGTTGAGAAGATCTGTCTCGAACACAGAACGTCAGACATCGATCCCGCCACGCACCAGTCTAACCACCCTGTCGCGGTTTGTCGGTGGTGGTTGTAGTACCCACCCAGATGCGGATCTTCTACCCACCTTCTACCCCGGCTTAACACCCAAGTGTTGGATGGTCTTCGGCCGCCTTACAGGCACTCTTGGCGGAGTGTTGTCTATGCAGCATCACACCCAAGGTCGTTGATTTCGACCTCGGCTCATCATCGGTTGAGAAATACGCGCGGGAAGAACTGGGTGCTCCGCGAGCCCCACTTTCAATCGTCGAATGACACTGTTCATCCACCTAGTGTGAGCCCGGAGGTGAGAATGTTTGGACGTATGGGGCCACAAGCACTCTCGAACCACGAATTCAAATCACACAGGAGTGGTTTATACCAATAAATTATAACGAATACTCGGATACATAAATAATCAGCCTCGACGTGCAAGTACGTAGTACAAGGTGAATCTCAGGCACCAGAAAGTGCGCCGCATGCTTGATGGTCGCAAAGGCGCGCCTTCACATTGCCTTGGATGCCCTGTGCCTAGGAACTCCACAGGGGGAGGCGCATCGAGGCAAGCTACTTGTTCGGGAACTTCAAGAAAAACTGGTATGGTAACGATTCACGAAGGGAAATGCATGTGGATAATCATCATGGTGCACGTAGCAACCGTACATTACGACCTAACCGTATCTTGGAGTAATACCATAGCCAGACGGCGTGTGGAGTAAGAGTAAGTAACATAGACGTGGACCGTACAAATACAGTTAACGAGCAACTGCAACATGGCGCTCCGATAATCGGTGCAGTGTCTGACGGAAAAGGGGGTAGATGCCTATCATACACACTTGGTCATTGTCGGAACTTCGATAGCGGGCCACACGTAACAAAGACCTCGAGCGGGAGGTCGCTCAGAGAAGCTGCAAAACGCACGTCAAAGAATCGGGCACGTCTGTAAGAAGCAAAAGGGTCGCAATGGTCGCCGGGGGGTGTTCGTGCCTACCCACTGCCGCTCGGCTCACCATTGCCGCTGCTGGTGCGCCTCGCCGCCCCAACCCGCGCCCCCGGGACCGCTGGCGTTGCGATTACGTGGGCCAGTCGGTGGAGGACCCCCTCGTCCCCGCTGCCCGTTCTTCTGCCAACCTTGGCCGTTCCGCCCCCGATCGCCGCCGCGCCCGCGTCCACCGCGCGCACGGTACCCCCCGCCGGCGTTCGGGTACGGCCGATCGCGGTCGTAGCCAGGTCCCGCGGCGTAGGGAGGCTGGTTGGGGCCGTACCCGTAGTCGTACTCGCGGTTGTCAGGGTACGGCGGCGAGTTGTTGTTGTGCGGTGGCTGTGGCGGTCCAGGGTAGGGAGCGGCGTATTGGTTGTGTGGTGGCCATGGTTGTCCCGGCATGGCGGCGGGCGGTGGGACGTGCGGCTGTTGGTGGAGCGCGGGTGCCTGTCCTACTGCCGGCGCGACGCCTGTCTTGGTCAGCGTTTGCAGCATAAGCTGGATTTGCTCCGGTGTCAGCGATGCAACTTCGGCCGCGAGATTTGGGTTTGCGAGGTGAGGCTGTGGTGGAGTCGAGGCAACGTGGGGCGGAGAGAGACCAAGGCTTGCGGGCGCCTGGAGGTTGGCGAGAGGAGACGCCTCAGTAGGATGTGAGCTGGTGCTAGGTTGTGAAAGTGGGGGTATCGGTTGTAGTAAGCTGAGTTGCTGCAGTGAGGCGAGGTCGAACTTTGGAAGGGGCGGCGGCGGCGATACACTTGCAGTGGGAACCTCAAGGGCTGGAGCAGGTGGCTGCGGAGGTGCGACAAGCTTGCCTTTCGTCAACACCCAAATACCGACCAAGTAGTCGAGAGTGCGTTCCCGCGGGAGTTGGAATTGGTCCAATAACTCCATGTACTCAGGGATGGGGTCGGACGACAGTAGGGGTATGATGTACAATTCGCGACCTGGCGCGCTCGCCTTGGGGTTGTGCCCCCAGGGAAATATGAGTCCATGACGACTGCGGTGGGCGGTCAGTGACGACACAGCATGGTGAGAAGAAAGCGCTTACCCTTTGGAAAGAAGGTGGGTTTTGAGCGCATGGAAGCCGGCGGCGTCTACGGCAGGATCGGGCGAGAACGCGGCAGCGAGCAGTTCCTTCGAGGGGTTCAGCCGAACTTGTGTAAGGTACTGGGCAGACTTCTCCACTGGCACACGACCGTCGATCCTTAGCTCGTTGGTGGGGAAGAGGATTTGCCATAGGGGCGAGTCGCTAGCTACGGTTCGTCCACCGGCCTGACGTGCCATAACTGCGACCTCCTGGGGGATGGCGGAATCCAAAGGCATGCTCAGCTGTAATCAAAGGTTAGTATCAAAACACTCAGTATGAAGCATAGGGCACTTACAGTGCCGTTCCAGACTGGGACTTGCCCATCGAATGCGGCGCGCTTTTCCTCAGGGGTCAGCTCCTTGGCCTCGGGCTCCTCACGGTCTTGGTCGTTGTTGCCCAAGAACATGTCGAAGTCCTGGTCCTCCGCCTCCTCGCTGGCGAGTACAGTCTCCATCGGGTGGTCTTCTCCCCTCGGCTCCTGAACCTCTTCTTCCTCCTCTTCCTCTTCCTGCGCCATCGACTCGGCGGGCCCGTCCTCCGTCGGCGTCCATAGCGCGTTGAGGTCGAAGGAGGGCAGGTCCGGCTGGCTGCCCTTGGCCGCGAACGGCGAGATGCCCGCCGCGTGCGGCGTGATCGGCGTGAGCGGGGACGGCGTCGGGTGCTCCGGCCGCCCCCCCGCCTCACCTGCGTCCGACGACGACGACAACGGCGGCGGCGGCGAGTGCTCGCCAAACGGCGCGGGGGGCGCCTCGACGGGCGTCATCGCGACCTCCCCAGACGGGTCCTCGTCGATGTTTATCAGGTCGGCCAGGTTCAGCTCGTGGTCGCCCGCGGGCGCGGGCGCGTAGTCGGACGCGGAGGGCACGAACAGCGGGTGCACGGACGGGCGGCCGTCCGCGCCCGCGGCGTGCGCGGGGACGGGCGGGGGCGCGCCCCAAGCGGTGGCGGACGTGGGCGTGTGCGGGACGACGGGGGACTCGGGCGGGGCGGAGCCCTGGGACTGGGCGCGCTGGGCCTGGAGGCGGAGGCGGGCGAGGCGCTCGCGCTCGATGCGCTCCTCCTCCTCCTCCTCGCGCTCGCGCTCGGCCTCGCGCTGGCCCGCGCCGGTCACGTCCTCGATGTCCTGGAGGCCCTTGTGGGTGAGCTTCGCGCGGGGGACGGTGGACTTCTTGAGGATGGAGTGCGCGAGCGCCTCCTCCTCGAGCTTTTTGATCGACAGCTTTTCCTCCTCGCTCGCGAGGTCCGTCGAGGACATCGTGGAGAGCTCTTTCGGTGGTATGTGCGACGAGGCTATGCGCATGTGAAGGACGACGCGGTCGGCTTTGCCTAGGTTAAACGTAAGCATCCGGAAGCGCTCCCTGGAGGCGGGAGTGATCAGCTCGTGGATATAATAGGCAGGAGGGCGACGAAACGTACTTGTACTTTCCACCGACGGCCCGTTTCCCAGCCTCGCCGGGCTCCGCATAGAGTTCGTACATGCACTGCTCCAGATCAAGGCCAAACTGCGCCGCCTTCGCCTTCAGCAGCGCCTTATCCTCATCGGTCAACTCCTCTGGCTTCTTTTGGGGCTGTAACGGGGCGCTGGGCATTGCGTTGTCGGTGGCGTCTTGCTCCAGAAACGGATAGCGCAAGAAGATCTGGCAGAAGAGCTCCTGCAGCTTCGTAAGGCAATATTTGCGAGTGGGATCCTCCCCGGACGTGGACTCCGAACGGGGTCTTTTCGGCGGAGGGAGGGGTTGCGAAGACGTAGGTTTCTTGCGTTTAGCCTGGTTGACGGGCATTGTAGTAGCTTGGTTGGCGGGTATTGGAGAAGCTTGCTTGGGAGGCGGGGGCTCCTTCGGAGCCGGGCCACTCCCCTTGCGAAGACGCTTCGGGCTCGCTGAGCGTTGTGACCCCTCTGATTCAGAGTCGTCCGAGCGGTATGGCTGGCGAGGAGCACGGCGCTGAAATGATCCCGAAATGCGCGTCAGACATGATTAGAACGTGCGGAGGCGAAAGGAAGGCTTACCTTAAGGGTTTTTTCCGCCTCGGGATTGAACTCTTCGCTCTCGTCGCTCGGAGGCTCTGACTCACGTTCTTCCACCTTCAATGGGGGGTTTTGAGGTGACGGTTGGCGGCGCTTCGCAGCTTGGCTTGCCGCCGCCCTTGTTACGCGCATATCGTCGCGGGCCTCTTGCACGGCGTCCGGGCCCTCCCATTCTTCTGTGGACAACAAACGAAAATCAGCACCTCTGCCCACTAACGCAAAAACACAAAACCAAAGACGCCGAAAGAAAGGGTGTTGTAACGGAGTAAAACCATTCGTAGTGGCAGATGACACATTGCCATCACCATTGTCCACCGCGCCGCCGTAAGGAACCACCACCGCTAGGTATGGTACCTGTCCATCAGGCGGATTGGTCGCCGTAATGTATGCCACTACTGCCCATGACGCATGCCGCCCTGCGACAACCCACACGCCAGAACCCTCACAACGTTCGCTCGACCGCGGAGTATGTTTGGTTTCCGGCTTTATTGTCAACGGGCGTGCGGAGGGACTACGGCTAGCTAGCTACTGTAGGACGGAGACTCCCGCGACAAGGTTGCTGCAGCAAAACGTGCGTGCATAGGTTCCCGAGTACACGGCGTGTACGGTGGAGATCCATGGGACAGCCAAGGTATGGGGTTGGTACTACGATGACATTGTGGCACAGTACATCCAGTATGACGGGGCAGCAAATGACGACGCGGGCTAAGGGTGAATGCAAAGGCGGACAAGAGAAACTCACTGATGATCCTCGCGCCAGTCTTCTGGCTACATGGAGGGCATGTGTAAAGTTCTGTATGGACAAGAGGGCAAACGAGTGAGCATGGACGCCGGCAGCACGACACGAAGACACTCACGGATATCCTCCGCGTCTCTCTCGCTCAGGTCCACACAACGGAAATGAAACCTGGGCGATGCATAGTCAGTCGAAGAGGGGCGCACGAGCGGCAGAGGAGGCGCACCAGTCCTTGCATGTCGAGCAATGGATCATGGGCGATCCGTCATCGGGCTTCCTGCACAAGCAGTATGCCTTGGAGCCCTTCCTGGGGGCTTTCGCCTTTGCAGAAGCACCGTTCATGCTAACGTTCTCCTTATCGCCACACTGGGCGGCAGCGTCTTGGGCAGAGAGGCTCGACCTCGCTCGTTGCTGGGGGCGGACAGTCGTCGTCCGGGTTGACATCGTGGGCCCTTCTTGACTCGCCCGTGAGAATTTTAGGGCACCGGGGCGCACTTGAAACTCCGCCGGCAGTCCCCGCGCTGCGCCTTCCTCGCCCGTTATGGGAGCCGTCTTATGACTCCTGTGCCGGCCGCACTTACTCACCAACCACCGCCACGCCCACACAAGATGTCTCCGCAGTGTATTGCCGCGAGCGTAGTTCCGGCAAGCCTAACGTACGGGCTTCTCTCGACTGCTGCGCCGACGCGGGCAGTACAGGCAGCCCTCATTTTGCCACAAGGGAAGAGAATCTCCGTCCGGACCCATGGGATGCGCGATGGCCCCCACATAGCATGGGCAGCCCGCGCGCGCGCAACCCCCGAGTCCCGACGTCCGTTGAGCTACTTCGTCCTGCCGGCAGCAGCGGCGGCGCGTTCGCTCGCGTCGCCACCCAGCGGACGTCTTCCCTTTGCGCGAAATGTCCCAACATATCGGACGCCGCGCGCCGCCACCCACGCAGTCAATGCCCAAATGCTATTCTCGGACGAGGCGCCACGGTGCGCCCAGCGATTGTCTTCCCGTTTTGCTCACGGACCGGCAGACGACGTTGGGTTCTCGCCTCCCCCCTCCTTTTCCCTCCATCGCGCGCGCTAGATACGCCATTTAGGCTCGGGGCCCTCCCTCCCACGGCCGGTCGCACTGGCTGCGTCGCGTCGGGAATCCGTGCCCACGGCCCGCCGAGTCGCGCGCGCGTGCGCGTGCGGGCGCAGGCGTGTGGGCTTCTCTGGCGGAAGTTACCCTCCCCGCGGCGTTCTTCAATCGAGCCCCCAGCCTTCTCAACTCGGCGTCGTCGGCGGAACTCCTTCCGCCACTCGCTTAGGGCCGATCATTCTAGGCGGGCCCCCCCAGGCCTCCACGCGGGAGCTGTAGTGGCGCGCCTTCCCGCCCTCGCGTTCCTGCCCGTGCGAAGGGCTTAGGGGGCGTCGTGGTTGCCTCGGATTCCCCATCCGGCAGCGCAGCGGGCGGGCGGGTGGGGCGCGGCGCACATGTGCTTGTCCGGCTTCGCAGAATGGATTGCTGAATGGGTCGGAACCTTGTCAGGCCACTCCGCGCGAGGGATCAAGGAAGGTGGTGGTATCGCGCTCTCGATATCTGCCATTCCCAGGACGCAACATGGAAGTCGCCCGCCGCGTGTGGCGTCTGCACCGTTCGTGCCATGTCACTAGAGCATTCCGCCTTCCTCGTAATGAAAAACCGGGATGTCCTCGGTCTTTCTGGGTCGTTCGTGTGCGGTGCTCCGATCCTAGAAGGTTTATTCGTGGGCCACCCATCGGCTGGATCACGCTGCCCGTTTGGGGCGGGCCACCGTGGATGATCTGCATCTCGTTCGCCGGACCTCACACAATGATTGATGGAGGAGCCTATAGCAGTACGTGTCTTTTTTCGGCAGCCGTCCCGTACGGATGCATTGCGAGTCAACAATTTCGGTCAACCAGTACATGGTCCGCTCTTCAACGATACTTTTGCATACAAACGCATTGTGGTCCTATTGAGATTCTTTATGTTCTCGGATGCGTACGTTCAAGCACCGGCCTAAAGACAGGGGTATGTTCCGCACGCGAGAAGGCACGGCGTCGGTAATCGGTTCTGTTCCGGCACATGTTCGCCACAAAGCAGGGCTTCACCTCATGGTCGAACATTTCATGCGGATCACAGAAACATATCGCCGGGTGCCTGCTAAATCTTCGATTGGGATCTTTAATGGCTGTACGCGACGAGGTACCGCGGCTCAGAGCGAAAGGCTAAATCGCGTCGGAGGAGTGGAGCAGGAGCGTATGTCTTGGATCTTGGTACGCGCACGCTTTTAATTCTGCGCGGGTTCTAGGTCGTATCGGGGGACATCATATCGCTTAGGCGTGCAGCTGTGAACGGTGCTGACGGCGGCTGACGGGACGAGGGACAACGTGTGTGGAAGTTCTCCGAGAAGACCGTCGGTGGCCCGCGGTACCGTTTCGGTGCTGATAGGATGATGTCCATCACGGCTCTTCGGGCCACGATAGGTGGGGGTGGGCTGGGCCCCGATGGTTGAGATATCAAGCAGGATGATGATGGGAGCGTCGGGACGAGAGCCCCCACTTGGCGTCCGATGGGGTCGAAACGCATCGGTCCCCGAACGGTCGGTGTGGACTGGGGAGCCGGGAGGGTCGGCCGGGGTCGGGGTGCGGGTGCGTCAGTGGCGCGGGGGACTCGAGCCCGGCTAGTGTGTGCCACTGCGAATCGACGATTGGGCGCTAGGGGCTGCGAGGGGCGGACGCTGGCGGACGACGCGGCGCGCCCCCTCGATCGAAATACACGTGATCGTTCCATATGGCGAAGGGGCGCCGGGGAGCTGTCCGCCCGCTCTTCCGGGCAGGGCCTTCCCAGGGCGGCGGGGGACGCGGGGGGCGCTGTGATGTCCTCGTTTGCAATGCTCGGCAGAACCGCGCGAAGAGATGCACGTTCGCAGCGCGCGCACAGACGCTTCGCAGGGGCAGACCGAGTCTCCAGCTCAGTCTTCGGGCCCCCGTGCGTGCCCCGGCGCGCGCGGGAGACGCGACAGACACTCGGGCGGTGCGCGGCGGCGAGGAAGCGCGGCGGAGGGCGCGCGTCGGGCGAGGAGCGTGGCGTCCGCCACAACGGACATTCGCAGGGGAAATCGCCGCGGTGCTGCGTCCATGTCCGCGTTACGCGCGCGTGAGGCGTGGACAGCGTCATAGCTGGTCCGGGGACGTCATCGCGCCAGTCATGGGCGCCGCCAGCTGCTCGACTATCGGTCGCCGTCTTGGAGGAATGCAACGAGGCGATGGGCGTGCCTGTGCCCCCCGTCGCGCTTCTGTCAGAGGCCACAAGACTGCCCCGTGCCCGCCCGCCCCGCCCCGCGCTCCCCTTCTCCTTGCGCTCCTCACCACGCCCGGCGGGGAAGACGCGAGGGGTTCGCTGCCGTTTCAGATACGGTGCGGCGCCTGCCCCCGGCCTAGCGTGTCTCCCAGCGCCGCAGCCGCGCATCTAGAAAGACAGTAGCCTGCGACGACCCGTCCCCCATCACGGTCACGATGGGCGACATTTCCGAGAGTCGAGTGCGGATCGGAACGCCTCCGACGACGAGTGGCCCGCCCGGCGGGCGGTGGGCGGCGACGGGCGGCTACCCCCGGTGGCCCCTCCTTGGGCCTGCTTATATCGGCAAACGCGGGCGCTCACGCGCTAGTGCCGACCCAGGCTTCGCACTCGTCCCGGGTTCCACCTGCCTCTGCCGCTAACGACGACTAGCGACGCCGCTCGTTTTCGCCGCTCGTTGCTCTCTTCCCGCCCTCCGACACAAAGTCGACCACGCGGAGGCAGCCCGTGCTCGTCCTGCAAACCCAACGCGCGCACGCGTCCCACTCTCCCACCCCCGCGGCCCCGCCCCCCCCCCCGCCCGCCCCGCGCCCCTCCCCAGAAATTCAAAACTTCCGCCGCCACCGCCCTCTGTCCCCCCCC
>FTLJ01001246.1:0-21606 GCA_900155495.1 Porogramme epimiltina | reverse complement strand
CCCCGGGCCAGGCGCGCCCCCCTCGAACCTTCCCGCCGCCCCTCCGTGGTGGGCCCCCCTCCCCCTCCTCCACCGCTCCCACGCGCTGTCGCGAGCGAGCGACCGCCCCGGCCCACGCGCACCGCGCCCGCAGAGCGGGCTGCACATGCTCCTCCCGAGTCCTCCTGCCCCCCCCCTCCGCGCGCGCCCGTCCACCCTGAGCTTCTCCTGCTCGCGGTAAGTACTGCCACAGGCCCACGCAGCCCGCGCAGTCCGAGCACCGTGTCCGTGTCCCATCCCCCCGTCTCCTCCACCCTCTCCGCCCCCCGGTGGCGCCCAGCGCCATGCGGGCCCCAATCTGCCCCGCCGTTCCCGCCCGTCCGCCCGTGCACCCGTGGCTGTAACGCGTCGCGAGAGCCAGCCGTTTCGGCCCAGCTCCCCGCGCTCTTCCCCATAACGTCATTTTGACTTTTAGACGCCCGCACCTAAACGCCACGCGTCTGAAAAGGAAAATCCCGACGCGCCTCCTTCCCGCGTCGCTTGTCGACGGCGAGCTCCGCCCTGCAGCGGGCCAGGGAGGTTCGCATCGGGAGCGTCGGTGTCGCGCGTACCCCCTTGGGCGAGCTCCCCTTTCCGCGAAGGACGAGGAAGGTGCCGCACGCAGAGACGACGAGTCAATTTCGGCGGTGATGCTCCCGGCCGCGGGATCATTGGATGTCCCTGCAGCTGGGAACTGCCCTCCGCCCGTCCCTTCCCCTTCCAAGCGCAGCCCGCACGCGCCCGGGCTCTGCGCGTGCGCGTGCGCGTGGGGCGAGGGGCGAGGGGAGGGGAGAAGGGAGGGGGAGCTGCGCAGGTCCCATTTGGCTGGCGCGGGCTCACGGACGTGCGTTGCGGAAGTGTGTGGAAGTGGCACGGGGCCCCCCGCGGGAACCCCGCTCGCTCGTCCGGGGTGCTTAGCTCGCGCCCGCGCAGCGACGCCGCCGCCGGCGGTGGTGATGGCGCGGCGTGCACTACTTTGTCTGCTGTTGGATGTTCGCCTTGCCGACGGACGTACATACATTCGGCGGGTCGCCTCTCGTCTCTCGGGCCCTAGAACGCGCAACAGGCGCGCGACCCGCGATTCCTCCCAAGAAGGGCCACCCTCTGCATCTCACGCGGCCCCTGCTCGCAGCTCTGAGCTCTCCAATGGACCGGCGGCGGCGGCGCACGCGATCCGGGCGAGCGCGCTTGCCGCCTGCCCCGCAACGTCGCGGGCTTAGAGGGCTCCGTGGGGCCGCGCGCGGGCACATGAATACATGAATACGCAGCACGGATGAAGATGCCGTGTGGCGCTCCACTCTCCGCGTCCGCACAGCGACGTCGTGGACGTGCGCCGAATGCGCGGCAGGAGCTCGGCAGGGGCGTGCGCTCAGCGGGTGAGCAGGCCTCTCAGCTCTGCACGGGGTCGCCCGTGCGCGCAGGGAGGGATGCAAGGCAGCGTCCGTGGTCGGCGCGTGCCTCGCGTCGTATTCGGACGTGGGGGGCTTCGGTGGATGGGGTGCGTT
Organism: Porogramme epimiltina; assembly: GCA_900155495.1. NCBI lineage: Eukaryota > Fungi > Basidiomycota > Agaricomycetes > Polyporales > Polyporaceae > Porogramme > Porogramme epimiltina. The sequence goes on along the minus strand of FTLJ01001246.1, from coordinate 20,083 downwards.
GTGCGGTTCTTGGGTGGTGGTTCGCGAACTGGAGGCGCGGCCGTGGCCGGGTGGGTGCCTCCGCGGCTGCAGGCGATGCAAGTGCGTCCGGACAGTTCAGCATGCAGCATCCCTTTCCTGGAATATCAGAAGCCTGTGCTGCCAGACCTTAGGGCCTGCGCGGCGAATACAACATTGACTCTCGATAGCAAACGCATGTACAAAACGACTATATCTTACACGTCCACCGCCCACCGTCCGTCGCTCGCCTCCACGGAGGGCACCCGCGCGGAACCTAATGCGCAACAATCGCTATAAAGCCCGATCACCCCTCAACGCCCCCCAGGCCCGGGCCCTCACAGGAACCACCGGAACTCGGGGCACCGCGGGCCCTCGCGCAGCTTCTCCGTGCTCACCTCGCGCGCCGTGCGCACCACGCCCTCCCTCCTATCCCGCCTCCGGTTGTCGAACACCATGTACGCCCACAGCACCAACGTGATCGTCGCCCCCACCGCGCCAAACGCCGCGGTCGTGACGAGCGCGGGCTCGTACTTGGGCGCGTCGCGGTTGCGGAAGATGTTCGACGAGACGAGGCCCATCGCGTTCGCGAGCGGGACGCCGGCCGCGGTGAGCGCGACGCGGCGCCCCTCGTGCGCGACGTTGTTGTTGTACCACGTGCTGAGCAGCACGCTCGGCGCGCTCGTGCCCCACGCCATCAGGAACGTCGCAAAGTACGCGGCGCGCAGCGCGCGCCGCACGTCCAGCGCGGCGTACACGACGAAGCCCGCGCACGTGAGCGCGAAGCCGAGCGCGACGAACGGCGCGCGCACGCGCGCGTAGTCGGACGCGAACGCGAGGAGGAGGAGGACGAGGGCGCCGACGGCGTTGGGCGCGACGGTGTAGAGGTTCGTCGTGACGGGGTCGAAGCCGAGGCGCGCGACGATCTGGGGGAGGAAGAGCGCGACGGACTGGATGGGCACGCCGAGGCACGCCTCGATCGCGAGCCAGGCGAGCGCGACGGGCGACGCGAACACGCGCAGCGCGTCGCGCAGGACGAACGGCTCGTTGACCGTCGAGGACGAGTCGGTCTGCACGCGCGCGAAGGCGAGCTTGCGCTCTGCGGGCGTGAGGAAGGGCGCGTCGGACGCGGATCTGGGGAGGTAGAAGAACGCGAAGATGGAGACTGCAGGGGGGCGTCAGATCAGTGGTGTGCGATTGGGGCCGGGAGTGCGAGCCGGGTGGGGGACGTACAGAGCACGGTGGCGGAGCCCTCGATGATGAACAAGTACCTCCATGCCGGAATCTTCGAGTCACGTATATCTGGCGCGCGCGGTGAGCCACATCGCGGGAGGACGACGGTTCGGGCACCCACGGAAGACGCCGAACGCGAGGAGCCCGGAGAACGCGTTGGCGATGTTCGAGGCGGCGTAGAAGATGGCCAGGCGCCGGGCGAGCTCGCCGCGCCGGTAGAACGTCGTGAGGTAGTAGATCACGAGCGGGAAGAACCCCGACTCCGCCATCCCTGAGGGGGCGCAGGGCGACCCTGTCAGCCACAGGGCCCTCTCCACGAGTGCAGCCCACGACGCACCTAGGATCCACCGCGTGGCCATCATCCCGCCAAAGTTCTTCACCGCGGCGCTCACGAGCGTCATGCTCCCAAACACGAACATGAGCACGGGCAGCACGCGCGCGGGCCCGAAGCGCTTCCCGACGAACGCGACGGGCGCCGCGAAGAGCACGTACGGGACGAAGAACACCGAGAGGATGATGTTGTAGTCGTTCTCGCGAAAATGCAGGTCCTTCTCGAGCCCGTTCGTCTTCGCGTTCCCGAGGTTGCCCTTGTCGAGCGCGTTGGCGAGGTACATGAGCGCGAGCACGGGCAGGATGCGCAGGTCGAACTTGAGCACGAGCGCGCGCTCGTCCGCGGACGGCGGGAGCGGCGCTAGGGTGTCGTGCGCGTCGTGAGTGCGGGCGGCGGGCGCGTCCGCGAGGGACTCGTGCACGGAGACGGACTCGTCGCCCTTGCCCTTGAGCGAGGAGCTCCGCGCGGGCTTGAGGTCGCTGCCGCTCATAGATGGTCGTGGTCGTGGTCCCGGTGACCTCTGTGCGTCTTCGGCGGCTTCGAGATGCGGCGCAGCGGCTGGGTCGACGACGACAACCGGGGGCGAAAGGGCGGCGCGGTGGGGGGGCGGCGTTCGGCGGGGGCATATATACCGCTCCGACGCGACGCGGTGGAGTCGATGCCGTGTCCGTGCCCGATTGCAGCAGACGCGGTTGGGGCACATGGTGCAGATTAGGGCGCGCGTAGATAGGCAGACGAGCAAACGTCGCCGTTCATCATCTCTGAGAAACTTAATCGAAGGAGAAGCGTCGTACCCTCATCAGTGCGAGGCCCCACGAGGAAGATAGAGAAAGCGCACCGTGCCTGCCAAGGGACATTGTTTGTGGAGCAGGTTGCAGAAGTCCACAACAGGGAAGGCGATGTATGTAGTGAACGAGCGTTCTACTCTCCGGGCCGTTCTTCAACAGAACTTATGATCAGCTGACAAGTGCGCTAGCGAAGAAATGCACATACGGCGAGGTGGCACCGACGAAACAGTGGCTGACTTCTGTGGCTTGAACAAATCCAACGCTGTAACGACGTAGAGCTTCCTGCAAGCGCAGTATTGTTCACGGGATCTCATGGTAGACGGAGATATGATCCCTGGGGTTTCAAGGAAAATCTGGAAGTGCTTTTGCCGATACAGCCGGATAACGACTGGCGTCATCGGAGGGCTGCATACTCCAAGCATATAGTCAGGTTAGTGCATCGTACTGATAAAGAACAAAAGTATATCGAGTACCAACTAGTTGTCATCATGACATTGGGAACTTCGAGGTGACTACGGCCGCCGTGTACTTCGACTTTCGAGAGTGGTTTGTCATAAGCAGCACCGGTATTCTCGGTGGTATGCTTCGACCAAAAGACCCGCTAGTATATGTCGGCGACAGATAAGCGTCAAGTCAAGTGAGAGCAGTATCGCAAGCTACTTTGAAGCTCTGAGGGCGATGACAAGGTAAGTTAGCGCCCGCCGGCGCCGGCCAAGCCGCTCTGACAGCCGATTACAACTAGTTACAAAGTCTACTTACTAGGGACTGATGCGCTCCTTCGCCCGTTACCAGTATGCTCAACACACTGTGCTTATTGCACGCGCATCCCGCTCAAAGCCTTGGACAAGGGATATAGTTCTATATCACATTGCAAGATTACCGTATTCAAGTTTCAACACCCTGTCTCTGACACCATAGAGCATTCCTGGGGCTTCTGGCTCTCCGAAACCCCTCTAGCGGATCAGTCAAAACGAGCGTCTCTCACGACCACAGTACTTGCACCCCGTCGATGCAATATCTGTGGTGTCTACCGGGTCATCCGGCGGGCGACTCCGAGGTAAATCTTCCCAAGACCTTCAATTGCCTCTGCTCACGCCCAGGGTTAACGCAGATCAATATCGGCCTTACTCGGCCGACCGTGCCAACTGTCACACCCTCCCTGCCACAAAACGAATTCAGACCTCCCCTCCTTTCGCGACGGTTGTAAATGGCACTCGCCCTTGACCCACTTTCATGCCGCGCTGCTCAAGGCGACGTTGGGGTGGATGGGGCACGTCGGACATCAGGCCCGATCGGCTTTTCGGCCGGGCTGTCAAGCGGTGTTTGGGAAGTGCGCCCTTGAGGAGCAATTGAATGTGAAGCAATAGCGGTGCCACGTTGGTATCTCTCTGTCGGCAGCCCTGTGGGCTAATGGTGGTTGCTATAAGGCCACGCTGGGGCGGTCGACCGCCCCACCATCGCCTCTCCCACCCTCCGCCTCCATGGAAAAAACTCGCGAGCTTCCGCCGTCGACCGTCAAGCCCGCTGTGGACTCTCGCCGGTCGTCGATTACTGCCATGGTCGATCCAACTCCGGAAAATCACAGTAGCTCTGAGCGTGGAGATCCCCAGGACCATCCCGAAGATGCCAGCGGAGACTCAGCTGGCGTAAAGGATGGCTCTGTGTTTACGGTGGATTGGGATGGACCCGAGGATCCATCGAATCCCAAGAAGTACGTTCGGCCATCTCGTTCTCTCCACGCATACAGCATGTGCTAATTGACCTTAGTTGGCCGCTAAAGAAGAAGTGGGCAGTCACTACAGTCGTGTCGCTGTACACGTTTATGACCCCGCTGTCATCGTCAGCGATGGCCCCGGCGAGCGATATCATAGCAGCCAAGTTTGGGGTTACGAACAGCACACTTTCTGCCCTCCTTACCTCCATATTTGTGTTAGGATACGGTACGTTGTTTCATGGTGTTCGACATCACTTGCGCTCACCCATCCTTTACACATCTAGTCACTGGTCCGATGTGCCTTGGTCCACTCAGTGAAGTGTTTGGGCGTGCGCGAGTGCTTCAGGCGGCAAACTTCTGGTACCTCGGTGAGTCAACCCAGTCCTTTCCCTCGATACTCCCGCGCGCTCTGATACACGTACTGTCTGACAGCGTGGAACTTCGGGTGCGCATTTGCGCAGAACACGGGCGAAATGTTGGCCTTCCGGTTTCTCTCCGGATTCGGTGGCAGCGGGTGTTTGTCGGTGAGTCTTGTATACCATCGATGACATCGCTCATCTACCCATCTGACACGGATGCTACGTTAGATCGGAGGGGGTGTCCTGGGAGACGTGTGGAAGCCAGAGCAGCGGGGTCAAGCCGTCGCTGTGTACTCCCTTATGCCCCTCCTCGGTCCCGTTGTCGGCCCGATCTGTGGTGCGTGGATAGCGCAGCTGGGAGACTATCGGTGGGTGGTGAGTGCAGCTCTACCCGTAGCGTTTATTTCATCTAGCGCTAACTTCCGTGCTAAGTTCTGGGCACCGACTATTGTGAGTGTCGCTGTCCAGCTTGGAGGATGGTTCTTCCTCGAAGAGAGTCAGTGTGATTTTCGTAATAGGTTTGATCAATCTCTAATCTCTTGGAACTACCTCCCAGCTTTCCCCCCCGTCCTGCTCGAGAGAAAGGCCGACAATATGAAGAGACAGATGGACACCGAGAAGGTAGCATACAAAGTTGTGCGCACAATCTACGACGGCGCAGACCGAGAGTACGTGGCGTGGTTTAATCTTACGAAGACCCGTGGAAATTTATAGGGTGCGGATGATGATTCAGATTGGGGAACATGGTCAGAAAAGCACTACTTCGCCCCTTCATGCTGTTCTTCAAGGAGCCTATCATCCAAGTCATGGTTCTCTACATGTCATTTGTCTACGGCTGTCTTTATCGTGTGTCTTAGACTCCTCCTCGCTATGCTAACAATGCAAGCTAACTTTCTTCCAGTGTTTCTCACTACTCTTCCGTCTATCTTCCAAGAGGTCCACAGGGAGTCTATCGGCATCGCGGGCCTCAACTATATCTCTCTGGGAATTGGCATGTTCGTTACCGCACAGGCCAACGCCCGGTTCATCGATACGTTATACAAACACCTTTCACAGCGCAACGGGGGCATAGGGAAGCCTGAATACCGTTTGCGTGCGTCTGATCCTCTTCGTTGTTGAGAAAGACGTCCACGCTTACATTGCAAACAGCCGCGATGGTACCCGGGACGTTCCTCCTGCCGATTGGGCTGTTCATCACCGGCTGGACAGCACGAGCCGATGTCCATTGGATAGCTCCCAATATCGGCATTCTCATTGTCGGCGCGGGCATGGTTATGAACTTCCAGACGATCCAGACATATATTATCGACTCTTTTACACTCTATACGGCGTCAGGTACGTCACCTCCGCAGCTCCCTCTCACAAATACTTCAATATTTTTCTAACTTGACGAGTCTTAATAGCTCTTGCTGCCGTCACGTTTTTCCGCTCCCTCGCCGGATTTGGGTTCCCTCTCTTTGCTCCACCGATGTTCAATGCACTTGGCTACGGCAAGGGCGACACCATCCTTGCGTGTGTCTCAATAGCGATCGGAATTCCCGCGTAAGCTTCGGTTTGTGCTTCCGTATGAATCCAGCTCATCCCCGTTGTAGACCGTTCTTGTTCTGGAAGTACGGAGAGCGACTCAGAAACGCTAGTCGCTACGCTAAGCACACGTAGGAATCTCGGTGTTAGCATATACATACACAACCGGCGAACTCCGCACGCAATTGGCACCGGGGGATCACGATTGCATTCCTTCTTTCATGCTACCTACAGTAACTCCTCGTCGAGTAATTCAATACAACCCAGCCGTCGCTTGTGTGTGTTCAAGGAGCGCAGGTCTATTGTGCGAGCAGCGTCAACAATCGATAGTGAGAAAAATGATCTGTCGGGTGCCTCGCGTCTTTGTTGAATGGGCTATGATCACGTGATAAGACGGCCCCCGTATATCCGAGCTTGTCGGAGAGCGGCAGCAAAGGTCTTCCGGTACTGCCATCATCCATACTCTTCTCTTCTCGAGCCTCCGCGATCATCGACTTATTTCCGCAACATGTGTTGTATTACTTTTCAGAAGCCAACGGATGACCAATAGGTTTGGGATTTACCCACAGCCACAGCGGTGGGTGGGTTGCATGCTACATGGTAATGGCACAGTTTATCGTCGTGCTCCACGAACAGACCATCATGCGCTCGTGACGTACACTATGTCAAGTCAAAGTGCTGCGCTAAGCCACAAACATTGGGAATCGCTCACAGACGGGGGTAATCTGGTTCCTGAGAACGTGGGATTCCTGACATGACCGCGTCACTGCTTCAAGAGGTCTGTGCTTGCGCGTCCTAGGACGCGCGTCTCTAGAGCGCGCATCACTGGTAGCCTCGTGTATAAATACGTGCACGAGGCTCCGCAATACGCGTTATCCCCCTCTATTCCCTTAACCCAACGTGACTACCCTAGAGACAAGCCTCTTCGTCGCGATTCAGCTCGTTCCTACAGCCACCAGTAGCACTATTCGTGGCCTACTCCGTCTCCGGGCAGAGTTAGGTCCCCGGGCGCGTCAACGACTATGATGCTTCCTAGGTAAGCTTCGCGGCGCGTCTCCAAGCTTTAAGGGACTTACGCGTTCCTACCTTTGCCAGTTTCTGGAACGATTCGCGCGCTGCGCCCTTCTATGGCGTTGCGGCGTCAGCGCTGTTCCTTCTCATTCAAGGTCTTCGTGCACGATACACGAGTAGTCCTCTCAAGAACTCCTGCACTCAATCCGCTTCCCCCCTAGAACAAGACGGGGGTCTACTGCGGAATGTATTCCGGGCTCATGGCAGCCGCCGTGCTTTTCTCTTCAAGTTGACGCGCGCCTTGTGTTGCGTTGCCCTTTTCTGCATCTCGCTCGTTCTCGCATATCGTGCTCGCCCGGATCTGGCCAAGGCCTGGAACTCAAGCGCGTGGATGGAGATTAGTCAGTGCATCGTATATGTCAGTCTTCGTCCCCCTCTTCGGGCGGCACGCGCTTACAATCACTTTTAGGGATATATGTCCGTTCTGGCCGTGACATCGCTCGTCTTATACCAATATGGCGAGCTGCTGGGCACGCATTTGACATTCACACTATTGGTGACGCTGGGCGTTTACGTCTATCGTAACATTGCACCGCTATTCCTTCGTGGCGGTTCCCCAATGGACGTTGCAAAAGGCACTTTGATGTGGGTAATAATGGGGCTGCTCGCTGTCGCGGGTGTAGCTATTCCTCTATTCGCCCCTCCCGCCTCACTGCGTGATGGATCCGTCGTGAGTCTCTGCTATTCTGACGAATATACATCTGATCTGAGTGTATGTCCTTGGGGGAAACGATCAGGATGTCAACGAGGAAGAAGAGGCTTCAATTTTCTCTCTCTGGTTCTACAGTTGGCTCGACAGCACAGTCGTGAAAGCATCACGAGTGACGCATCTCCCCGTTGAGGATCTCCCTTTCCTAGCGCCCACGGATTCTGCAGCAAGCCTAGTAGAAGAAAGCTTCCCGGTGTGTAGACACCTCTTTGTCACGACGACATGATTACTCAATGATATTTTGCAGATTGTTGACCCGTTCCGTGGTGGAAACAAACGTCACCTGTTTTGGAGTCTGTTGAGCTATTATCGTAAGTATTTTCCGTATTACTCTACTAGCTTCAGCATAGCTCATCCTATGTCTAGGGAAGGAGTACTTGGCCTGCATTGTGTTGTATACAATATCAGTAGGTCACACTACTGTTCAATCCCTTTTTATTATAACATATCGCTATTTTTCCTCCTTAGGGGCTTTTACCGCTCACGATTCCCATAGCCATGGAAGGACTTCTTGGGTATGCAATATGGCTCTGGTCACAGTGCTTGACCACTCATGCTGCGTAGATCCCTCGAACTAAACGGTTCAACGTCCCGGCTATATCCATGGGCGTGGATATCCTTCATCTTCATGGGCCAGACTTTTGGGACACTCGCAAGGCAGTGGGGTATGAACATCATAGTACGTGCTTCTTTCAGGTGACGACGGAATCGAACAAAAATCAATATTATTCTGAATTCTCAGCGACGGCATAATGTACAAATCCAGGCAATCATCACCGAGCTCCTCTTCCAGCACGCGCTGCGTAGTCGTGTTAAATCCGAGTTTGCGGCTGGCGCAGACGCCGATGCGCAGAGCCGATCTTCCACGCCAACGAATGGGGAGGGGAAGACCTCAGACTCCCCCAAGAACGTGACCGGGCAGCTCAACAATCTCGTCACGAGCGACCTGGAGAACATCAAGAACGGGACCTGGTTCTGGCCCCAGACGTGTGCGTGCACTTATCATCTCATCTTGAAGAGACATTGCTCAGTGACGTGTGTGTAGTGGTTGAGTTCCCGCTCCAGCTGATCGGTTGCATATTTATCCTCTACCACATTCTGGGTTGGAGCGCTTTCGTAGGACTCGGGACTATATGCCTTGTGCTCCCCCTACCTGGGTACCTCAGCAACTGGCTGCGCATCTACCAGGATGCGTCTTTAACCAAGATGGATGCACGGGTGCAGACAATCAGCGAAAGTATGTTCACCTCTAGCTCAAAAGGATAGTGAACTGACTGCTGCCGGCCTATAGTATTGGGTGTGGCTCGAATGATCAAACTTTTTGGATGGGAGCCTCGAGTCAAGGAACAAATAAAGGAGCGCAGGGAAGAAGAGCTTGAGTATCTACGGAAGGCGCGCATGATGCAATATGTCAATAATAGCACCACGTTCGTAGAATTCATGTTCTACTTGCATCTTATATGGGTTTCTTACACTCCGGAATGCTTCTTAGGTTCGCCATTCCTCTGGTTGTTATGGCTATAACCTTCAGCACATACGTAAGCATGATCTCCATCTATTGAGTTTCCTGGACTCATGCTATGGCGCTGTAGACACTCATTCAAAAGGAAGAATTGAAAGGTAGGCACCGCCTTACACGTTGTCTCTGCCACCACTGAGTTTCATGGCAAATTTTCAGCGTCGCGTCTTTTCCCAGCTCTTACAGGTACATGGTTTGCCAATTCACTCACACTTTGGAGGCTGACGACGTATGCCACTTCGTAAGCCTTCGAGAATCTGCAGAATATGCAGTTGATCTTCAACGCCATCCCGATGTTATTGCGAGGTATAGTCTTGTAGCTTATCTTACCACCACCTTGAGCTCAAAGAGAACTTTACTTCCTGTAGCAATGACATCTCTCAACCGCATCAACGCATACCTCCAAGGGGTATGCCCACCATAGTCTGCGATACATACCCCCATGCTGACTTCTCCCTCCACCATTTAGACAGAACTTCTCGACGAGTTCGAGGTGCCCGAAAGTGGCGACGGACCAGTTGAACCGATTATCCTCGACCCTGACACGGGTGACGAGTCTTCTGAACTCGGAATCGCGCGGACCACTTTCACGTGGACGAAGGAACCCTCCGCGAGCGGCTCACAGACCCCTGCATCTGGCTCTTCGTCCGGCGGGGCGCGGCGCAGGTTTGCACTCCACATCGAAGAGCCTCTCCTATTCCAGCGCGGACGCATCAACCTCGTCCTCGGGCCGACGGGTGCAGGAAAGACCTCGCTGCTTATGGCGCTTCTCGGAGAGATGCATGCCGTTCCGGCCGGCCCGGATGCGTTTGTACGCTTGCCTCGTACTCCCGGGAAGGTCGCGTACGCTGCGCAGGAATCGTGGATCCAGAACGAGACGATTAGGGTGGGTAGTTTCCTTTGTGCTGTTCCCTGCGCCAGAGGGCGCTGACCCTTTGATAGGACAACATCCTTTTCGGTTCGCCATTTGACGAGGCTCGGTACAACAAGGGTAGGCCGCCTTCTCCACCCCATCTGATGGTCTGATGACTGAACTTCGATCATTCGTGTAGTCATCAAACAGTGCGCGCTCGAGCGGGATCTTTCTCTCTTCCCAGCAGGAGACCAGACCGAAGTCGGCGAGAAAGGCATCACTCTCAGGTAAGACCTTGCATCTACTACCGTTCACCCACTCCTGACCCTCACTTTGATCATAGCGGTGGCCAGAAGGTTAGTTGTTACGCAGTCGTTTTGCCTAATGGGCCGCTTATCAGTACTACGCAGGCCCGGGTGACCCTCGCTCGCGCTGTCTATTCGCAAGCCGAAGTTCTTTTATTGGATGATGTACGTACTCCCAGTTTCATGACACGAAAAGGCCCCGATGACGCTAACTGAAGACGCGGCCCCTCAGGTCCTTGCAGCTCTTGATGTTCAAACAGGGAAGTGGATTGTCGACAGCTGTTTCATGGGAGACCTGGTCCGGGGACGCACTGTCATCCTCGTGGTATGGAAATTAGTCTCTCATCGCGTCAGCCTGGACTAATATTCCGTATATACAGAGTCACAACATAGCACTTGCTCGTCCGATTGCGGACTTCGTAGTCGCCCTCGGGAACGACGGGCGCATCATCAGCCAGGGCTCACTCGACAAGGCACTGAAAGAGGATGACCAGCTGTTCGAAGAGCTCAAGGCAGAGGTTGACGAGATGGCGAAAGCTGAACAGGAAGTCGATGCCTCTGGAAAGGACGAAGAGACTCTGCGTCCGGGGGATGGGAAGCTAATCGTCGCTGAGGAGATTGGCGAGGGTCGCGTTGGATGGAAAGCACGTGAGTAATCTCCATACTGGGGCGGCGAGATTGGAGAGTTGGGGCTTACTGAAGGCGAGAAAACAGTGCAGTTATATCTCGGCAACTCTTCAAGCGTTACGTGGCTTCATTGGACAATTGTGATCATCGCTTCGGCTGCTGTGCTGTGCATAATGAATGGCATGGCGAGTAATCCCTCCATGATGGCGACCTCGCTGACATGTGCTGACGATGCCCCTTTCTTGATTCAGTCCTACTTCTTGGGTACTTGGGCAACTGAATACGAGACCAAGGATCCGTCGGAGATATCAGTTCTATAGTGAGTGACGCGATCTACGACGCGAAGTCAGAACTAACAGCACTCGCAGTCACATCTCCGTCTACCTAGCCCTCCTTGCTATAGGGATTGCAATCTACGGTATTGGTTACATGGTATTTGTGTATGGATCCATCAGGGCCTCTATAGTTATCCACACCAAGTTGATTGACTCTGTCCTGGGGACAACTCTTCGGTGCGTCCAGCTAGTCTATGCCTACAGAATGTACCAATGACTCTTCTCAGATGGCTCGATACAGTGCCTACATCTCGTATCATCACACGGTGCACCACCGACATTCAAGCCGGTGAGCAACACCCCTTACTGGTCCTTTCTGCCTAACCGTCCTCATGTATAAATGCGTCTAGTGGATACTACCATCTCCCAGACCCTCCATCAGCTCATCGAGGGAACGCTCTTCATGATCCTCAAGGTCGTTTCCGTAGCCATTGTCCTTCCGCTCTTCGTTATCCCTGCCGTCGTCACATTCGCCCTCGGCGGATGGCTTAGCGTGCTCTACATGCACGCGCAGCTTTCCGTCAAACGCGAGATGAGCAACGCGCAAGCGCCTGTCCTAGGGCACTTTGGCGGTGCTATCACTGGCCTCGGTTTGTGCTCTCTCTGTCAAAGGGGAGATCTTTGTCTCACTAGCGTTCCACAGTGTCGATCAGGGCGTACGGGGCGCAAGAGGCGTTCATGAAGGAGTCCTACAAACGTATAGATCATTACAGCCGGACTGCACTGATCTTTACTGCTTTGACACGGTAAGAAGGACTGTTTCCCGTTTGAGTGATGCGCGTATTAAAAGAGAGAATGTAGATGGGTCAGCGTCCGTGTAAACCTCTTGGGGGTGTCGTTGACCACTGCACTCGCGGTCTACTTGACCTACGTTGCGCCGGTGGGGGCATCGAACACCGGGTTCTCGTTGTCTATGGCCAGTAAGTTGACCTCTACGATTTCCTGACTCATGGACATTCAATGATGAATTGGAAATTTCAGTTGGATTCAGTGGTTTCATTCTTGGGTGGTTCTGGAGGTTCAACGAATTCCAGGTCATAGGTATGTCGATATACGCTGCGCGCGAGAGCCCGTTGAAAATGACATCAATTCCTGCCATCCAGCGAACAGGTATGCCCGCGAGGCCGTCCATTCTCCCACCGCCTCATCATACTCATGCTATATAGCCTGGAACGTATTCAACAGTATCTTGAGATCGAGCAGGAAGCTAAGCCTACCGAAGCGGGAGTACCTCCGGCGTACTGGCCGGCTAGCGGAGCACTGACTGTGGAGAAGCTGTCGGCTCGGTATTCACCTGTCCGTCCCTCCCTTCACATCGGCTCGAGTTGTTTGAGTTGTCTCTGACAAGTAGCCTTAGGATGGTCCCCGGGTTCTCCATGAGCTCTCATTCGAGATCAAGTCAGGTGAACGTGTCGGCATCGGTGAGACATCCATCTTGTCAGTTTACCGTCTCGCGCTTACTCCCGCCCTCTTTTAAGTCGGACGCACAGGAAGTGGAAAGGTGTGCCATACACACTATCACTGAACGTCGGTACTGACTGCGGAGGCAGAGTTCCCTGACCCTCTCCCTCCTGCGGTGCATCCCCACCGAGGGCAAGGTCTATTACGACGGCATCCCCACCGACTCGCTCAACCTCGACGCGCTCCGCTCCAACATCACCATCATCCCCCAAATGGTCCGTCGGCTCCCGCTCCCGATCTCTTCCCTGCCCTCGCTCCCCGCTCACTCAGAGCCGCCCATCCCTCACAGCCCGAGCTCCTCAGCGGCACCCTGCGGCAGAACCTCGACCCGTTCGGGCAGCACGACGACGCAGCGCTCAACGACGCGCTGCGCTCCGCGGGGCTCTTCGCGCTGCAGGAGCGCACCGCGGGCGCCGCCGCCGCTGCTTCGGCGGCGGAGGCCTCCGGGAGCGCCTCGACGCTCGTGGCGGACGACGAACAGGCGCGCGCGCGCCTCACGCTCGACTCGGACGTCGCGGGCGGCGGCGCGAACCTGTCCGTTGGACAGCGGCAGATCGTCGCGCTCGCGCGTGCCATCGTGCGCGCGAGCAAGGTGCTCATCCTCGACGAAGGTGCGTCCCTGTCCTGCCTCTCTCTGGCCCTCGCTAACCTTGAAACGCGCCCGTGCCCCCATCCCGCACTCTGCCCAGCTACGTCCGCGATCGGTGCGTCCTCTCCTCCAAGGCCCCCGCTTCTTTCCCCTTCGCTGACGCTAGACCCGTCCTCGCCGCGGTAGACTACGAGACCGACGCAGTCATCCAAAAGTCGCTCCGCGAGGAGCTCGGCAAGGACGTGACGGTGCTCACGGTCGCGCACCGCCTCCAGAGCGTCATGGACGCTGACAAGATCGTACGTGCACGATTTTCTGTCGCTTCTGAGTTCAACTAACCACTCGCGCGGGTCCGATAATGCAGATGGTACTCGACGCCGGCCGCATTGTAAGTCCCCCCTCTCCTTCCTGGTACCTGCTAGAGGACGGTCCACTCACCCTTGCGCGTCGTTTAGGTTGAGTTTGACAGCCCGAGCACGCTCCTCAAGGCAGAAGGGGGCTACTTCCGCGGGCTCGTCGACGGGAGCATGGACCGCGCCACGCTGTACGCCATGGCGGGCGTGGCGATTTGAGACCCCCGGGCCCCGCCTTGGAGCCGCGCGCTGGCGCCGAAATGCGGCTCACGAGGGGCCCGGCACGCACGGAGCGCAGAATCGGACAGAGCGACGGTTGACGGTGGCAATAATGATGGATGGATTGTGTGTGTCCCATAGTACTTAATAATGATACAGAGGTATCGCTCGACAGCTGTCCGCGCGGCCCGGGGGGAGGTGGTGACGTTCTACAGCTACTACTCGAAATGCGAAAGTTCAGCACAGCGTGCGCAAAGAGCAGGAGAACGCGAAGGGATGGAGGAAGAGGTAGGAGGAAGAGGTAGGGGGTAGGAGACGAGAGGGTAAGGGGGATCTGAAGGTGTCGCCGAGGGGCGGGCCGAGCGCCAGCTGCGGTGGGATAGACAGGGGGCCGCGCCTCATCGACGGGGGGCTGTCCGGGGAGGGCGGCCGTGAGAACGGAGTGGTGGGTGGTAGCGGTGGGTGGGAGCAGTCCGCACAACGCGCGGCGCCGGGGGTATTCACTATTCACAGGAACGCGGCGCGCGTCTGCGCGCGGCCGCAGCGAAAAGCGGGGCCCGCCCCTGCTGCGTCGTCTCCGACGCACGGCGGGAGCGAGAGCTCTAGAGAGAGAAGGCAAGGGGTATGTGTACAGAGCTGGGATCAGAGCGCGCACGCCAACGCGGCGGCGGCGAGGGAGATGAGGAGGGGAATGGGGGAGGAGAGGCGGCCTGCAGAGGAGGCGGAGCCGGAGGAGCCCACGGCGGACGTGCTGCTCGTGCTCGTCGTGGTCGTGGGCGCGGCAGAGCGCGTGTTCACGCTGCCGCTGGAGCCCGTGGGGGACACGGTGAGCGTCGTCATGGTCGCCCGCGAGCTGGTGCCGGACGCGGAGGTGGACGACGACGTAGATAGGGCGGAGCTTGACTGGGAGGTGCTGCTGTCCGTGGTGCTGGTGCTCGCCGTTGAGCTTGGGCTGGAGCTGGCGCTTGACGAGGATGAGGAACTGGAAGCGGTGTCGGCAGACCCTGATGAGGAGCTTGACGCTGAGGGGGTGGCGGTGGAGGACCCAGTGGGCGTCGCGGACGTGGACGAGCTCTGCGCTGAGGTGAGCAGCGAGGAAGGCACCGCAATCGCGGACGTGTCGCTTGCGACAGGTGAGGCGAAGGAGCCGGTCATGGAGTCGATGCTGATGAAGGTGTTAAGTCAGTCACAACGTATTTCTGGTGCAGGAAATGTTATGATATGATGCGTTGCAACACTTGTACGCTCGGATTGGAATGTGGCTAACCCGCACTAAAGCCATCATCTCAACACCAGGCATAACGGGAACTTGACACCCCCAGCGCGATGGACTGATAAAATTTGAAGCAGATGGGAAAGCAAAGAAAACTTACGGGAACATAGCCGAGAACTGGAAGTATGTGATACCATCGACAGGGTTGACAGAAGTGAAGTTGATATAGCTAGCATATCAACAGTCAGATACGCCGCACGCAGCACAAAGGAATTTCAGAGAAGACTTACTAGCTACCCGAGTTGGGCCCTGCATTGGGGTCGGGCTGGGGAACGAAGAGGACGCATGTCGGCACGCGAACAGCACACAAAACTCGAGATATGAGCCAGAGACGCACCGTGAACTGCAGTGAATGCTGCGCCGAAACGTCCACCGGCTCAATCTGTTGAATGAGTCTCTGCATCGCCATTCAAGCGTCACGTCAGACGTGGATTATTTTCCGAGACAAAATGGAGTGGTGCGCACGCGGTCCCCATTGTACAGCGCGACATGGCAGGCACCGATGCTATTGAGGAGCGGTACAACGCCATCGTCGAGCCATTGGACTCTGCAGGCCTGTCCACCATGGCAGGTATCCAACGGCAGGGTCTGTACCGAATGTCAGTTAGGGTATACATGGAATTATGCGGCAAAAAACTGACGTAGAGAGTTGCCTGGACGAGCCAGGCAGACATAAACTGCAAGAGCAGTAGAGGGAGAATCTTGGAGTTCATTTGGGCTATGCGGATGGTGCGGAAGACTTTGTTTTCTCGGGTTGCGCCGATGGAGGAAATCAAAGGGGACTCTTGGGCTCGCAGAGGATCACCGGTAACTGTACAAAAGAGCGAGGGGGTGAGGAAAGAGCGTGGGGATTATGTGCTGGGAGACGGGAAAGAGGAGAAGGCGTGTGGGCTGCGCCGCGGGAGGATGGGAGACGGAGCGGACGGGGAGGATCAAGGATCACAGCGGACGTGAACAAACACTCGAGTCCAGACCCGGCCAGCAACGCCGCCCTGTGGCCGCGAGTCGTCATGCAGACACGGTCACGTGAACGGGGCATGCTCCCGGTTACTTACCGGTCATTAGTAGGCCAAATATTAGCTGTGTAAAAAGCCCCCTTGTCCCTCACGCAACGGAGCGCCAGAGGAACGCGGTAATGAGACGGTTCATCATTAGCACCAAAGTGAACTGGATATCAAATCACCTACTTGCGATTTCTCCCTTCCTGTGCTCTCAGAAAGGGAGTTCATGGACATACAGTTGATGAGCCATGACGTATGGCATGTACATATACAACGCTGCAGCACTGATGACCCCGCGAAGCCGCATCGCCCAACTACTAATGTCACAGATTTGAGATTGGCTCTGCACACGAGTTCTTTATATCCGCTTGCTGGACCGCCGCCCGATGTGTCCGCATGGCTGTCGGGTGACTTTGATCATCGTGCTCTTTTCCACATCCGGCATACTACATGTAGAGAGATTCTGAGTTCCGGCCGCACACGCCCTCTTATCTAACCAGTCATCCCACCGCCAACGTTCTATGTCCAACAAGTCTTGATCACGTGTGCTTTATGTAGTCACAGTCTATGCCACACCATGTCCATTGTCGTGGGTTTCTTTCCTTTGCAGTTCTGAATGGAGAAAAAAAGTAGTGAATAGAGCATCCAACAGCTGCGGAGGACTATATTGTAGCTCACGAAACGAACATGAAGCGGATCTGAAAACTCCTTGCTTCCTCCGTAGTATCAGTCACACCTTGATGCTGAAATAGGCCTGTATACTTCCACGGGAGACAATCTCGATGCAAAGAAGGTGGATTTCGGTCAGTGCGTAGGGGAACGATATGTTCCCCTGCATTTGGCACCGGCCATCGGGGTTGTTAGCACGGTGATGAGGAGCTTGGGGACGGCGGCGGTACGTACGAGATACTTGCTCATCTCGCGTGCCATAAGCTGAGCCAAACGGCCCTTCGTCGGCTGCACGACCTGCCCGCGGCTCATACCGCAGATATTCACTTGGTGGGCATACCAAGAGGACACCGGGACGCCCTGGAACTGCGGTAGCGCGGTGAGGGAGGAGGGACAGGGAATGATGAGTGTGGCGTACTTGTATGCGAAAAGTAATTTTTTGGGCAAATTGAACGTCAGGGAATGCACACTCGTTGTGATCATCGACCCCAGCAAAGTCCTTCTGCAGCAGTTGTGCGAGGGTGGGGGATGAAGGAAAGAAGGTGGCTCTTCCGACGGAAGGGGCGGCGCAACCGCCTGTGTATATGACCTGTGGAAGCAACTGGAGAGACATCAGCAGCAGTAGAAGAGCAAATGTTTGACCGAGACAAACCATTAGGCTATGTCAGGACTCAGTTCAGCATACAGCAGGCGTGTCCTGGTGTAACGGTGGGTGAACGGATGAGAGACATGGGGGAGGGAGGAGTCGACATTTTATAGTAAACCCCAGTGGTGGGATAGGACGTACTTGGGATATCGACCTATGCCAGTTGACTACCTGCTGGCGGTCCCTCCCGCCTTTCCGTCTTCGAGATCCTCATCCGTCTACTACGCCCTGGTTCTGGCTCCTTCCCGACCTGGACGTGCTTCTGCAAATGATTCGCGTCGTTGAGATCTCGTGTGTGAGATCTGCTCTTAGGCATGTCTTGTTTGCTCTGCTCACCTTTGCCCGATGCGAGCGAGAACAAGAGGGCGTGGCGGACACGCTCTGTCCCCTCCACACCCATCCTAGCCGCTGCTAGACCTCGTCCAGCCGCGGCACGCCCACACAGGCGCACGCCTCCACTCATCCCCGGCGCTCAGCCGGCTAAAGCGAATCGGCGCGGTGGATGACGCTGTGCAGTGGGTATATGCGCCGATCTGGCCGAGGCGAATGCGGGGGAGGAGCGAGAGATGATAGACGCTCACCCCGCTTTCGTCCTGCCATAGACGGCCTGTCATCCCCTCACTCGTCCCTCGCGAAGAACTAGCGTCACTCACCTGGCTCAATCTGTTGTTTCCCGGCGCCTGCGGCCTGTCCATATCTACGATCTCAACACTCTCGTGGGCGTTCTCCCGCACCGAGGCTAATAACCCGCACGCACGCACGCACGCCCTACGCACGTCCGCGCCCGCGCCCGCGCCCGCACGTCCGCACGTCCGACGCACGTCCGCACGTCTGCGGTCGTCTGCGGTCGTCCCCCGCACCGCGCCGCCGCGCGCGTCTCATTTGCACGAGCACTCTCCCTGCGCGGAGCGTGGACTCCTTGCAGCGTCCTTCGCTTCTCCATGTCCCGTCAAACGCCCTCTTTTCCGGGGTAGCAACGTGGTGGGTCCGCCGTGCCCGCTCCCCCACCGCCCATCGCACTTTGCCGTGGAAAGAAGCAAGGGCGATGACGGGCAGAGACCCGGACGCTGTGCACAGTGCACGGATCTCAGCTGCCCCTTCTCTCCCCGCGCCCGCGGTGCCTTCCCCGCCCTGACGCGCTGTACTGCCTCGGGGTGCGTTATAGACACGCCCTAAAGTCCGTTCCGTGCGAGGCGCGGGACCGGCGCGTCGGCGCGGGGCCGAGCACGTCCGTTGCGCCTGCGCTACGCTGTCATTCGGTGTCCATACGTGTTGCTGCTCGACCGCGCGGCCGTGCTGTTCACTAGCGGGTGTGGGGCTCGCATGGGCGGGCGGCCACAACGGTGCGCCTCCTCGCGTCCGGAGCGGAGCGCGCCCAGCCACCGTCGCGTCTCCCCATGCGTGCGCGGGAGGGGGAGTGGGCGGGCGTGCCTGACCAGGCGCGCACGGGGAGGACCGTGCCCCCGGGCTCTCCCTCCCTCCACCCACCCACACCTGCCTGCGCGTAGATGCGTAGATGCACACACACATATACAGGGGCGCCGCGACGATGACGATGACGATGGACGGGGATGCGGGCGGCGGGAGTTATATAAATTGGGTGATCTAAATTCTAGATACGGGAGGTTGTGGGTGTGTAGACGTCGCGGATTGAGGTGAGGCGGGTGGGCGCTGGATCGGCGGCCCCGGCGCGGGGATTGGACGTCCGCGTTGGGCGGGAAGCTGCGCGGGAGTGAATGTGCTGGGCGCCGCTCATAGAGCTCTATGTGACGGCCAGGGGGTAGCGGTGCGCGTGAGGGAGGAGGGCGGGAGGGATGCGGTGGTCCTGGAGGAGGGGCTCGTCGGTCGTCGCAGGGGCGGTGGGTCCCCGTCGAGGGGCGCGCCGGAGGCTACGTTAAGGGTCCGCGGCGCGATGTGCCTCCCGAGCGGACGCGCAGTGGTTAGGGCGAGCGTCCGCCGCGGTGGGAGATGGAGGAGGTAGGGTCTCGCTCGGAAGTGGAAGATTGCCGGAGATTGACCAGAATTGACCAGCCCTCGGCGGCGTGCAGGGGCGGGCGCGGTGGCGGAGTTGGAGGCGAAGCGTTCGATTCGCCTCGACGTTAATCTAGATGCAAAACGCAGAAGGCCTGATAATCGTACGAACTGCCCTCCTGCTTCGTCAATTACACCAACATCTCTGCGATTTCCACGGTAGCCCGCGCTCATACGCACTCACGCCTGCCCACCGCACGCCCCAGCGCTGCTAGGAAGCTGGGAGGCCTTCTGGGCCCCATGGAGGGAGGCGTCGCAGCCCTTCCCGGCGGCCACCCGCGTGCCCTGTGCCCGAGGGGGAGCGCCCGAATCCGGGCGCCCAGCGCGGGTACGCCGCACACAGCCGCCCCCCCCCCTCACGCCCCCCATCCCCCCGCGCCGCTCACGCCCACGCTCACTTGCGGTCTCGCCGGAGCTTCCGCTGGGGACTCGCGGCGGGCGCGGGTGCGAGCCCGGGGCGGGCGGTAGGACGCGAG
>FTLJ01001244.1:0-34981 GCA_900155495.1 Porogramme epimiltina | reverse complement strand
GCTGAGGTGGGAGGGAGGGGAAGGGGCTCGCGGAGGGCAGGGAAGAGTCCGCCAAAACGCCGATGAGAAGACGGGGGCATGAGAAGGGGATGCGAGCTTCGGGCGAGCGACGAGAGCGGTGCGGCAGGTGCGGCTGGGGCGGAGGCGGCACCAGGCGCGCGCTCGTTCTCTGGCACCGGGGGGCCATGGCCAAGGAGGGGGATCCTGGATGGGAGGCGAGGGGAGCGCGGGCAGGCGCGGGTGCGGGGTGAGGCGAGGCGCGCGACGGTCGAACGACGCCCAAATCCGGATGCCAACGGGGCCCAAACACGGGAGAGACGCTTGCGGTGGGCGAGGCTGCGGGCGTGGGAGCGGCGCGGACAGGGAAGGCGTGGGCAGGCGTGGGCATCCTCGCCCAGCCTGGAGAGTCGCGAGCGCCGAGCGAGCGGGGCCAGCGGGCAGGAGCCGCCAGGAGCCGCCAGCGTGGGTGCGCCGGCGTCTGGCGTCTGGCATCTGGGCTGCACCGCGCCTGGGGCTCACGCGCCGGCGCCTCCTCTGGCATTCGCTTTTGCGGGGCCAGCGACATGCTATCGAGATCGGATACTATCTTGATTGGCCGATCTCGCCCACCCTTCGAGAACGCCCCAATCGGGCCAGGACGCTCTCTCCCGGGGCTTCCCCCCGTCCGCTCTCATAAAGCCCCTCCCTCCTCCTCTCCCGCTCCCCCCCCGCCCCTCCGCCGCCGCCGCGCTACTCCGAGCCCTCCTGCGCGCCGCCCCCCGCCATGTTCGCCCCGCCTTCCATCCCCTCGCCCTTCCCACACCACTCCGCGTCCTTCATGGACAAGCTCCCCCAGCAGCCCACCCAGCTCTACCTCCACCAGCAGCGCACCGTCGAGGTCATCCAACTCATCGAGGTCCCCCCTCCCCCACCCCGCTCCCACCCCTACACCTCCACCATCGCCTCATCATCCTTTGCGTCCTCCTCCTGCGACTCGTCCGACGACGACTCCGAGGACGACGAGTCCGTCTGCTCCTCCTACTGCTCCTCCGAAGAGGACCTCGACGCGGAGCGCGCGCCCTACTACGACGACACCTACAAAACGCGCCTCAACCGCGTCCTCGCATGGAGAGACGGATTCACAAAGGCCACCGCCGCCATCCACCCAGACGCGGACCCCACACCAGGTTCGTCCCCTCCTCGCCACCGCCCGCAGCGCCCCCCTCTTACCCCCCGCGCCGCAGCCCCGCCCCCGTCCACGCCCGTCTCCTCTTCCCGCGCGTCCTCGCGCAAACGAAAAGCGGATGACGACCACGTCTTTGACTCGGACGACGACACAGTGAGTATCCCCTTTGTCTCGCGCGCCACCTCCGTCCGGCGCCTGACCCCCCGCGCGCAGTCCTCCCAGTCCTCGAAGCGTTCGCGCTCGCTTCCCCCACAAGAGCGCACGCCCCCCTCGTGGCAGCAGCGGCGGTTCAGCGCGCACTCATGCTCCGCCTGCGACGCGTGCTTCACGACCATCCAGAGTCTCAGGCAGCACGGCAAGGA
Organism: Porogramme epimiltina; assembly: GCA_900155495.1. Lineage (NCBI taxonomy): Eukaryota > Fungi > Basidiomycota > Agaricomycetes > Polyporales > Polyporaceae > Porogramme > Porogramme epimiltina. The sequence continues at coordinate 33,454 of FTLJ01001244.1, read as the reverse complement.
GGGCGGCAGCAACGACGCGTGCCGCGAGGCGGTCGAGTATGGCTTCGAGCCATGACGCGGACCCCCCATTCCTGCCCCGCCTCCGCCGCGACACCCTCCCTCGCGCGCGCCCCCGCGCACGCCCTCGCCCCGCCGTCCCACGCACCTGCACGCCCTTTCTTCCCACCGGCTCCTTGGCCGACGCAACCATCGCCTGACGTCTTCGCATACATACCCACACGCATCGCTTCGCATTTTTATTCCACCCAGCATCCCGCCCCCGCACCCTCCCCTTCGGCACATCCGCCCTCCCGGCTGCCCACGCACGTCCGCGCCGCCGCCGCCCTGGCCCTTACCCACTCCCCCTCTCCCGCCTTGCCCGTCGCCCGCCCCGCGCGGGGCGCGGCGCGGCGCCCCCGATGACCGAGGCTCGCGGGCCTCCACTGCCCCCTCTTGTCCGCCTTCCACCCAGCCCCTTGCCTGTCTTGCCACACCCGCACATTTTCCCAGCACCCCGCATGTCCGAGTACGTATGCGTAGAGCCGCATAATCCGCTACATTACATCACGCCCCAGCGCCCGCTATACTCGCCGTACGTGTACGCACACGCACGCACGCCTCGTCTCCCGCATCTCGCACTACGTTATCGCCCTGCCCCTCGCCCTCCGGGGCGCAGGCGGCCTACCTACCATTTTGACAGCAGCGGTCTGCCGCCGCCGCCGCCGCCCCCACTACCCACCCTCGTGTATCTAGTTAGCCAGCAGTCGACGCCGCAGAGGCGCTGTACCTTAGTCGAACCATTACCGCCATTACCACCACCGTTACCACCACCGCATTACGCTGCGCGCAGAAATGAAAAATCGAAACCGAACGTCTTTGGACTGCACACACCACCCTCCTCATGTGCACGCGTGTGAATAAAAACTCGCTGGCGGCGAGGGTCGGCATTTGTATTGTTGTCGCAATTGTATTGTTGTATTGGCGCGGTATACCTTTCGGTATATTGAATATGAAAGCATTGCATCATCGCCGCGCGTGCGCGTGTGGGCGCGTGGGGCGGGCGGCGGAGGAGAGCACGCGGCGGCGGGGCGGGCGCGCGGGGAGGGGGGGAAGGGCTCCTTTCTTCGGGGCTGAGACCTGAGAAGACGGCTCGGGGCTGAGAAGGCGGCTCGAACGGGCGGGTGCTGGGGGGGGGGGCGGCATGGATGCATGGACGTGCCAACGTGCCAGTGCGGCGTCGTCGCGTCGCGTAGCGCGGCGCGGCGCGCTACTACGCGGTCTCACTCCCCCACGCCCACGCCCTCCACAAGAGGGGGTCTCCCCGCCTGGTAAGTACTTACTTGGCTGGTGGCTGGTGGCTGGCGGTTGGTGGGCGGCGCGCGCCCTACAAGAGCAGAAGGGGCGACGGGCGGCGCGCGGCGTGGATATGGGCGCGGCTTCTCGGTCGCCAGGCGGCGGCGCGGGGGCGCGCGCAGCACGGGTGTTACGATATGGATGGTGCGCGCGACGTCGACAATATGGCAATATGGACTTACTCGCGCGCGCGGGGGCGCACGGTGCACGCTCCGTACCCACGCCCCCGGGGGGCGCGCGGCTAGCGACGCAGATGGAATGCGACGAGGGGGGTGCGACGGGGATACGCCGCTAACGACGGGGTGCGCTGGGATACGATGGGATGGGATGGGGGTGGGATGGGATTGGGGCGCGATGGATGGAGAGGGGTGGGACGCGCGCCCGCGCGCGGCGGGGGTCGGTCGGTCACCTGGGCACACGCGCGCGGTGGGGCACCGAGGGGGGTGTTCGTTCTGCCCCCCCCTCTCCCCCTCGAGCTGTCGCGAGGCTCTGCGCGGGGCGCGGCGGACGCGATGATCATCGCGCGCGAAGGGGCGACCGTGGGTGCGCCGTTGCAGCTCGCCCCTCCCATCCCCTCCCATACCCCTTCCTACTCACCCCAACCACTCCTCGGCTGCCCACTCCGGGCGAGCGGCGGATGATCACGAAGTGGGTGGATGGGGGGGACCGTTCCTGCGCTGCGCTGCGCTCGGAGCCGCACCCCGGGGGGCGCAGCGGGGGCGTGGCAGGCGTCCTTAGCGGGGCGGTGGTGGCACCTGGCATCTGGCAGGATCCAGCAGCTGCCTTGTCCGCCGTCGCGGCTGTGGCTGTTTGGCGGTTGGCTGGCGCCGGCGCTTGTGTGGCCCTCCGCCGCCGCCAGCTCCCGGCTGCTCGACAGCTCGCATCTCGCTCCAACGTTCCCAACGCTCCTAATTCTCCCAACGCTCCCGATTCTCAAGCCCCTTAGCACCAGTTTGTGTTCTTGTGTTCGCGCGTTTCTCACCCCTCGGCCGTGCCGTCCGCGTCCACGTCCGCCATCTGACGCCGCGCGCGCGCGCGGTGTCGCCCGCTTGCCGCCCGGTGGCCCCGGTTGACCGAGCGTTGGTGACCCTGACCCTCCCTTTTTGCGTTTGCGTCCTCCCCGTTTCTCGCGGCGTCAGCGCGCGGACGCGAGCGAACGCTATCTAGGTGGTCGGTCGGGCGGATGGACGTCCGACGGATGGGTGGACGAACGGGTGGACGGGGAGGGGGTGCATGCAGGCGGTGCGCGTTCGCAAAACACAGGCCTCGGGCGATCGCTCGTGCAATCGCCGCCCGCGTCCACAATGGCACTGCAACCAGCTGGGCTGCGTGCACATCCCCCTCCCATCTCATCCCATCCCATCCCACCCCATATGCTCGCGCCCGACGTGACGTCTCGCTCCACATCTCAGCTGCCCCGGGCCTCCCCCCCCACCTCCCCGCGCCGCGCCGGAAGAAGACGGGATGTCAGTCTGGCGCGATGCCCGCGCCGCGCACCTCCCATAAGCGGCGCGCATCTGTCCCGGACGCGTTCGTTCGTTCGTGCATCCCATCCTATTCTATTCAGTTCTATTCCGTATTCTCCTCGAGCCCCCCTTCCGATTTTTCGACGCAGCCAGCCCCTCCCCCCCGCCTGACAGCGCCCTTCCGATCCCAGTCACCAGTCACCAGTCGCCCGCCTTCGCCACCCGCCCATGCCCACGCGTGCACACGAACACACAGAGACGGACACACGGGGGTCTGCTGAGGCCCGCCGCGGGACAGCTGGAGCCAGCCAGCCCATCGGCCAGCGATTCAGATGCGGACGCGGTGGGAGCAGTAGCCAGGGGGCGCGATCGCCCAGGGCCCCAAAGCCCACATCGCCATCACGGGCCGCGCTCCTAGATCTCCTCAGCTCCCAGGCCTCGCGCGCTCTCTCTCCTGTGCTTGGGGAGCGCAACGGCGAGAGTTGCCTTTCCGCGCCAAGGCGAGCGGGTTCGGACGCGCGTCGGCCGCGCTGGGCGAAACGGCGCCTCTTCTGTTCTCTGTTCTGCCAGATGAAGGTGAAGGCCCAGGTCACGCGCCGCGCGGCGGTTCCCAGCGGGCCCGTTCGAGCTGATCGGCGCGGTTTTCTGCGTGCGTGCGTGCGTGCGTGCGTGCGCTGGGGCGAGGCGAAGAGGGATCTGCGGGGTAGGGAGGCTCGGACGTCCGGCCCCGCGCGCCTTGGGGTGCAAGCCACCTCGGGGGGACGGACTTCGGAGGCGGAGCGTGCGGAGTGCGCGGAGGGGTGAGCGTGATGACGCACACGGGCAGGTGCGGACGCGGAGGCAGGCTCGGACGCGGACGCGGACGCTGGAGGAAGCCTGCCTGAGGGGACGCGGCGATGCGATCTTCGACCGTGACCGCGACCGCGAGGGACCGCCGCTGCCGCTGCCGCCTGGCCACACACATAGAAAGTTTTTGAAGGAACTCGAGCACCGAGTGGGCCACCCACCCACCCGCGGGGGGGGGGGCATGTGCGCCCTCACGGGGTGCGCGGACGCAGCAGCTGAGCAGCGGAAATGCAGCGCACGCACCCCCCTGGTCCACCCGACCCGCGCCGCAGCGCCCGTGTCCGCCACACACACCCCCGCGCTGTATTATGATTGCGAAGCCGCGACGGCCACACACGAAGCCGTACGAGCATGAGTCCGCTGCGCGCCGCCCGTACATGCACCCACGGCCAAGCGAAACGCCTTCATTCTGCAGGAACGAGGGAGGGCGCGGGCGGCCCGCCACGGGCAGGCTGCCACCACCACTTGTTGGAGGAGCGGGCAACTCTCGCGCGTGCTGTCGGACGCACCTGTCACGCACAGGCGCGCGCGACGCATCTAAAGTGCAGTACCTTTCCCCGCGGGAGGGGCTTCCAGATCTCGAAACGCTCTCAGGTCTCACTATGTGCTCAGGCCGCGGGTGGCTGGGCTGGGCGCAGGAGGGACCGGATGATGATGCAGACGCAGATGCGGGCCCGCGAGCTGAGGCACATCCGCTGATTTTCCCGGGCCCGCCGCGCGCGCGCTCCCACCGCCAGAGCTGCTGGTGAGTTCCTGGCCGCCGCCTTGGAGGTCTGGTGGCCTGGTGGGTGCGCGGGCTGTACGGACGCCCGTGCGACGGTACGACGTAAGTACGTTTCGAAATCCGAACGCGAAGGTGGACGATGACACGACGGGTGCGTCTCGACAGGCTGCCTGAGCGCCGCGGCGTGCCGTGCGCCCATGTGCCCCGGTCCCGCACCCGCGCCCTTCTCTTCCCGCCCTACCTTCCCGATGCCCATACCCTCCCAGTCGGTCCCGTGGCCCAGGCGCGGAAGGTCGCGCCCGGGAGACACAGCGCATATGACGCGCCGCGCCCGTGCTCGCGTCCTGCGTTCGCAGCTGCTGCAGCGTTCACATTTGCGCCGCTCCTGAGAGGTTCGTTCGCGCGCGGGCCCGCCACCGCCGCTGCCCGCTGCCGCCGCGGTCCTCGCGCGAGCAGGCACGCCCGGTGCACCTTTATTGAACCTTGCTGTCGCCGTCGTCCCCACCGCCCAGGCGCCGTCCGTCGTGCCACCACGGAGCCCACGCTGCCCTTCCCCTCTCCCTGCCCCCGGGCCCGTGCTTCCTCCCCGAACGGCTCGCCCGGCGACCAGGAGCGCGCGAGCTTGTCTGACGGCGTGCCGGGTGCCCCGCCGAGCACCGGCGCGCCGACAGCGGCGTGGGCCTCGTGGGCTAAGCAGGAGCAGCCCCCGGCGGGGCTCAGTTGGACGATCGAGCCGCGCTCCCCAGGCTGCCCAGCGATCACGATCGCGACGAGGGGGATGCACACCACACCAGAGACACAACAGGCGCACGCGCAGTACGTACGTGCACACACACCCGGAGAACGGCGCGGCACAGCCATGGGGGGGAGGTATCATCATCATAATCATCAGCCCGCCTGGCCCGTCGCGCCGTCGAGCTCCCCGGGCGGGTGCGACGCGCTGATGGGACGGCTCCCTGCGCTCCGGGACCGAACGCGCGCCTATGGGATCTCCAACGCGCAGACGGTGGGAGATCTCTTGGGCGTGCTCGCTCCTGAGAGGCTGGCGGCTCCGACGTGATGCTCCCCCCAGATGGTGGAGCCTGTGGTGGCGGCGGCAGCGCGAGGAGCAGCAGCGGCGGCGGGGGCGCTCGACAGACAGACAGACAGACATCGGGCGCGGGCGATCGGGGCAGGGATGCCGCCGGGATGCCCTGTCCGATCCCCCCATGGCACGCAAGCTGCTCCTGCTCCAGCCACACACGGCTCCGACAAGCTCGCAAGGGGCCGCAGCGCGGAGGGTGAGTTCGGCCGTCCTCATCATACGATATTGCCCATACAGCGAGCTGACGTTTCCTTCTCTGCGTACTAGTTTAGGTCGTCGTGCGTGGCTGCCCACCGCACCCGCAAGCTCGATTCTCCGGCGCTGCCACAGCGCCATCTCCGGCCGGCGCGGGGTGAAGCTCTGAAGGCACAGGGAACACGACAGGGCGCCTTCAAACGGCTCCGCAACCGCTCGACCGCGGGCGCGGCGCAGTCCCCTGGAGCCTGGAAGGAGGAGGAAGGCCACCGCCGCCGTGGCCAGCGCAGGCTGTTTTGCCCATACCGCCCTTCGCCGCTGCGTCTCTCCCCTCCCACCCCTCCCCCTGGCCCTTCACCTTCACCTCCTTTCCACACCGCACCGCACGCCCCCCGACGGCCGTGGCGCGTCCGCACGCGCGCCCGCAGCCCAGGCCCCCGCGCGCCCAGCCGCGGCCCTTCGAATCTATCCCATCTCGTCCTGCCACGGAACGTCGAACGTCGAACGCCGGCCATCGAACGTCGTCGAAGGCACATACCCCCAGCCCCCCAGCCCCCAGCCCCAGTGCGGCGGCCCCCGCTCCCACGCGCGCCCGCTTCCCACGTCGCGCGCGGCACCGCGCGCATCTTTCGGGACCGGCGGTCGAGCGGCCCAGGCGCGGCGCGCGCCGCATTTGGAGGGCCCGCTCCCACCGCGCCTCCTCCTAGGGGGGCGCGAAGGACGTCTCGTGGGCCGCGGATTTGCCTCGTCCCCTGCGGCGCGACCGCGGAAGCGCGCGAGCGGACGAGCTCGCATCGGGCGCGCCTGCTCCGCCCGAGCGGGCTGCTGTGTACCCACCTACCCACCCACTCACCGCCAGTGCTGGTTAGAGCGGGGACCGGGCACCACCGACCAGGCGCAACCCGGGCGCCTCGCGCGGCGGCGCCAGAACGCAACCCCGCGGACGCGGTCCGGCTTTCCAGGTCCCCATTTGCGCGTTCCAAATTCCGTGGCCACCCTCAGGCCTCAGGCACGGACGCACACTACCCCGCCTCGCGCCCCCTGTCGTGTCATATCGTGTCGTGAGCGAGCGAGCTCGGTCCCGCATCAGTTTCAGCTCCGCGTCGCACGGAGACCCCACCTCCAGTATAATTCCAATCGACGCAAGGCCTGCTTGATGTGGCGGCGGCGGTAGCAGCAACAGCAGCAGCGGCGCGCCGAGGAGAAGGGGAGGGGTCTCGTGAGCGCCCGCCGCCCGTGGATGCCCCCCTCAACAATACTTACTGCACGCATGTACGCACGCAGTCCGATCGCCCCTGCCGACGCCCCTGGATCTTCTCCTCGCCCGCCAACGGCCACACAAGATCCCCCGTGCGCTCCAGGTGCGTGAGCTTCATCGCGCGTGATCCGCCTCCGTTTCACGAATTCATTTACTTGCTTCATTGCGCCAGGACGCTGCGTGTGTACTCACCCACCACCGCCAGCCGCCAACCGAGCGCGCGCCGCGGGGCGCGCGGCCGGTCCTACTCAGGTTCCACCTTCGCGCCCCTCGCGCGCTCGGACTCGGGAGGCTGAGCCGGCCGCGTAGGGCCGCGTTCGCGCTCGCTCTCCCTCGCGCAATTTCCGTGCTTGGGGGCGCCCGCCGCGACCCGCGACCTGAGAGCTGCGACAGCGGACGCTGAGACATCAGCGACGGTGGGTGTGCCATCATGATACCCGCCGTGCGCGTGCTCACACCAGAGGTGCGGGCGGGCGGGCGGGACGCCCAGCTACAGCCTCGCGCCCCAAGCTTAGGGAGCAGGCGCGGCGTCGACGACAAGACGACAAGACGGCGACGACGTCGACAGCGGTGGCGGAGGCGCGCACGCCCGTCGCACGTACGCACACGCGCACGCGCGGGCGCCTCAGACGCAGGCCCGGGACCACGTCTCCGGGCCGCGCCCCCGCGTCGAGGGCGCGCCGCGCAGGGCGTGTGTGCGTACCGCACCGCGGGCTCGCGAGCGGTGCTCCCGCCTCGCACGCCCGTCCGGACGACGCAGGGCGGCGCGCACCGCCGACGGGCGAAACAGGTTGGACGCGAGTGGGAGGGGCGGGCCCGCGGGCTCGGTGTGTCCGCGTACCGTCCCGGCGGGTCCGCGCGCGCCGTCCTGTGTCTTGTTCAGCCTGCGCTGCGTGCGGGCGTCGCGCGACCGTCGCTCGTGCTGCTGCTGCTGCTGCTGTCGCCGCCGCCGCCGCCGCCACTACCCCACGTCGTGTCGCGTCGCGCGATTTGCTGTGGGGATGGCGCGGGCGAGGCGCGGGTCGTATCGAGGAGGCGGCGCGGGCGTGGGCTCGTTCCCCCTCCCAGGCGACGCCCGCGCGTGTCGTCGATATCTGGATGGGCACGGGTTCCGCCCGCGAAGTGCCCGGCGCCTCTCCATCCTATCTCGGACTCCAAAATCAGCACCCACAACCCCTACTCGGGCGTTGTCAAGTACGCGATTCATATCCATATCGCCTGGCGTGCACGGCGCGCCCGCACGCCCACACATGAATATTGAATGCCGGACGTCGAGGGCGTATCGCGGTCGCTCACGGACTTTACGTTGGCGAGAAGGCGCGGAGGGCAGGAGAACGCGTCCCTTGCGCGGGCACACGTCGCGCGCGAAGCGGGCTGCCAGCCATACATTCCGCGCATGGGACCGCGCACGCGCGGGCGCGGGCGCCTGCGCCGCTCGCTGCTCGAGCCGCTGAAATGTTTCTCCAGCGGGCCTGTGACCAGGAAGTGCGACGGTGCGTACGGCATCCTCCCCCTACGGCGCGTTCGCTGTCTCGCCGCGCGCGCGCGACAGTGACCGGTTGGCGCCCGCGTTGCGTTGCGAGCGGGTTTTACAGGGTTCTTCTGAATGGCGGCGTGCAGGCGCGTCGAACATGCAGGCACGGGCGCGGCCTGCTATCGCGGCGAGGCCGCGACGCGTGCCGTACGCACGTTACCACTTATTGCTATTGCCCCACAGTCCTCGAGGGATCATCAGGGCCTGCGCGGCGGGGCGGAGAGACGATCAGGAAGGCAGAGAGACAATCGAGCCGGGGAAGCGCGCCAGATTCGCCCCCATCGATAGCCCCACCTGCCTTCTCCGTTCCTTCCTTCTCCCCTCCTTCTCTCCCCCTCGCGCGCGGTGCGTCCGCGCCCTTCCTCCGCGCCCAGGCCGGACTCCAGACCCCAGGCGCGATACGAGGGACACCCACCCGCCGTCCCGCGAGCAGCAACAACACAAAGGAGCGGCCATGTGACCGCACCACGCCCGCGTCGCCCCCTCCCTCCCGCGCGCGCTCAAGGGGCGCGAGGGGGCGAGGGGTGGCAGGCGACGCGGGCAGGTGATCCTCCCGAGCCTCCTCCGAGGTGCGCACCCGGCCGCGCCAACGGACGCGCAAACGCCTATCGGTCGCACGCCTGCCACATCCGCCAGGCGCTCCCCGGCGGAAGGGAGTCTTCTTCCCTGCGCGAAGCAGCCCTCGCCATCCCCCCTCGCCGTCGCGCGGACGATACATCGGCGCAGTTCATGCAGGGGAGGGACATGAGGCGCCAAGCGCGGGTGACCGTGCTTGTGCTCGTGCTCGCGCTGCACGCCGCCGCCTCTTGGACCCCAGCGACGTCATCGCATGCCGCGGCGGGAGTCTGGCTACTCGGGCGAGCGCCCGCTGTGGCGAGCTGCCAACGGCGGCTCGGGCGGGGAGCGCGCCTTCTCGAGTCGGAGCGCGTACGAAACGACGCCCACCCGCCCGCTCGCCCGCTTGCGCCGCCGCGTTCCCGGCCGTCCCATGCTAGAATCCGTTCCGCCGCCCGCTTCTTCCTGCAGCTGCTTCCCGCGGCTCTCCCTTCCTTTCTCCCGCCGCGCCGCACATTTATGAAGCCCAGGCTCGCCGCCGGACCCCCTTGCCACCCGTGCGCGTGCGTGTGCGCCACCACCCGCGCCAGCGCCGAATTCGTGACCGCGCGACCGCGCCGTGGGGCTCGGGCGCGGGGTGCGCGCGGGTGTGCAGGTGCACGGGTGCACTGGCGGCCTCGAAGGGTCTCGTCCGCGCCTTCGCCGCTTCAGGGCGGGGCGGGCGGCGGCGGCGGCACAGAAGGCTGGCTCCCTGGGAGGTTGTGGCGGCGAACCGCCGCCCCGATGTGTGTGCGGCGGACGTCACAGGCGTCCTGCGCGGCACTACGCCCCCGACCCCCCGTCATTATCGTGTCCTCCCCTCGCCCGTTTTGCACCGTGCCGCGAGCGGCGAGCCTCGAGGCCGGCGCGGCGCGTCGCGTCGTGCCCTGCCCCACACCGTACACGGAACCCACACCGCGGGCAGCCTTGCGCGTGCGAACGCGGCGCACCACGCCCCCCTAGCCCTTCAACCTTCTCCTTTCTCCTTTCGCTCCTCATCCGACGCGGGCGCGCGCCCGAAACGGAACTCGAACCCCGTCGACTCACTCGCTCGCGCGCCCGCCCCCGGGCACACACGCGTCGCGCCAGGATTAGCTTTCGCTCCGGCGCGCGCGCACCGGCGTACGGTGCACGCCCCCCCCCTCTCGCCTCCTTCGCGCCCTCTCCCCTTGTCCGCGCCCGCGAAATTTTCGCGGGCGTACCCACGGCCACCCCCGCACGGTGCACGCCCCACCCCCGCCCGCGCCTACCGGACGCCTCGACCCGGCGCACGTCACCCCGACCCCCTTCCCTTTCTTCTCCTGCGTCGTCTGCGGCGGTGGTGGTGGTGCACCGCCGCGTCGAACATCGAGCGCCGTCGAAACTCTGGATCCGCATGTGCCTATCCTATCACCGCGCCCTGCCGCGCCTGCGGTCCTAAAAACTTTCTTGCAACGCCTCCCGGAGCACGCTTGGCCGCGTCGCGCGCCCTCCACCCACCCCTCCACCGCGTGCGACGCGGCCGCAGCCCGCCTTGGGGCCCGCGCGTGCGCATCCCGCCTGCGAAGGGCTTTGTGCGGCCCATCGCTGGGAGCGGTCGCGCCGCACGGGCGGGGCGGCAGGCACCCCCCACCCACGACCGCAGGACCACTGCTGCAGCAGGGGCGGCGCTGGGAGCGCACAGGGGCGAGCGCCGCTGCGGATCCTCGCACGCGCCCACACCCCAACCCGCTCGCGCACTTGTCGGCTGTGCGCCGCTGCGCGAGCGGACGTGGCGTGTATGTCGTCGCGAGGTTGGGGGAGGGACAAGTATGGACCGCGCGAATGCTCGAGGGGGCGTGTGGCCCGCGGCGGCTCGGCGGGCCACCGAGCTGTGAGGCTTGGCACCGAAAATACACATCTTGGGTCGCGCGCGCGCACCTCCGTCCGCTGCTGCTCGCAGCGACCAGGGGCAGCGCGCGCTGGGCTGTATGTGGGGGCACGGCCACCATCGCCTAGATTTCGCCGCGACATCTGCGAGGAACCCACGCGCGAGGAGGCGTCGGCGTCGGCGGCACACATGAACGCAGTGCTCGGACGCACCTTCGGTCGGCCACACTCCCACTCCACTCCCACTCACCATTCACACTCACGCTCGCACACTCACATACTCACACTCGCTCACACCGCAGAAAAAAAACTTCCATGCCACATCGCACCTCCAGGCGGGCCGGTGATGCGGACAATTTTGCTGCTGCCCTCGACGGGTGCTGCAGGGTAAGTGAGTAGCCCACACACGCCGCTCGCTCACGCGTCGCGTAATCGATCTGCGGTGCGTCCGTTTTTCCCCACACATACGAAAGAACATACCGCGCCGCCCGTCCACGCCCGGCGTGTGGCTTCCCACCAGCCACTTCATTTCCTCGTCGCGTCACTCGCAACTTCACTTCGACGCGCCGTCTAGCCTCAGGGTTAACGCCGCATGGCCCGTCGCCCCCCCATCCCCATCCCCATCCCACCCCAGATATCGGCACGGTTCTAAGTATATGATCCAGCCTCTCGTACGCGCGCACACGCGCCCGCTAAGTAGGATGTTCGTTGGCAGCATATTGCCATTCAATCCACAGAGCCCTGCCGACCCTTCAGGGCCGGGCGGGTGTGCCACATACACACGCACGCATACGTACTTTCCATTATCGCGACCCTCCCTCGCCTTATTGCCGCCGCGCGTTCCCAGACGGCACACCCACCCTGCACGCAGCGGCGGCGTCGGCAAGTGCAACTGGACGTCGTGTATCGTGCATCGTGTATTGAATCGTATATAGAATCGCATTATTGAATATCGAACGCCCGCTGCAGCAGGCGAACGTTCGCGCCCGCACGCCGCCGCCGGCTTCGACGCCTTCTGCGGGCCTTGGAGCGCTCCCACCGCCCGCCCGCCCCGCCGCGCTTCCATCCCTCCGCCGCGCGCGGGTGCGCATGATGCGCCTATGACGGCCTCCAGCGTCAGCGTCAGCGCGAGCTCGTGCCGCCCGCGCGCGCAGAAGCGGAACGGCGCGGAAAAAGAGATGAAAAGAAAAGGAAATGAACGAAAATGAACGAAAATTGAAAGGAGATTAAAGGCAAGGGAGGGGAAATGAGGAGAAGGGGAATGGCGGAAACGGGAATGGGGAAAGGGAGAAGAAGCGCGCCCGCGTGCCCGCTCCACTGGCAGTCGCAGAGCGGCGGGGGGCCCCCCCATGGGAGCCCGAGCGCGATCGGGCTCACAGCGCCTCCGCGCGCGCGGCGGTGCTTCCTGCCTTCCTTCGAACCACCACCCCACCACCACCCCCCCTCCCCCGGCCGCGCTTCGCTTCGCGCCTTCGACGCGCCGCCTCGCCCGCGCCCGCTGCGGCGGTGGGAAAAAGCGCAGGCGCGTACGGCCCGCTCGTGCGCGCGTGCAGGCGCGTGCGTGCCCCGTGTGCGCGCGGGGGGTTTACCCGTCCTGGGCACTGCGAATTCGCCGGGGCGTGAAGGGACACGCGCGCGCGCGGGGCGTGCGCCGTCGTTTGCTAAGTCGCCGCGTCCTTCTTCCTCTCGCTTAGCGGGGCGCGGACGGCGCGCACCCACGGTGCGCGAGGGTGACGGTGAGCGGTGAGGGTGAGCACCGAGGGTCGCTCGGCCCGCTTGGCGGCGTCGGCCAAGCGCCTGGAGTGGGAGCGCCCGCTGGCGCGCGCGGGATCGCGTTGCTGCATTTTCTCGGGCGCGCTGGGAGCGGATCCGAGGACGCGGCGGGGCCTAGGCCGCGGCGGGGCTGGCGGTGTGGCAGATATTGAACGTTCGCCATTCGGGTCCTCACGGTGTCAGCCGCGTTTAGTACGGCGGCTCGCTGTGTCCTGCGTGGTACTCGGGCTGGCCGCACGCGTGCGTGCTAGGATGGCTGTCGCGCGCTGCGCCGCCTCCGACCGCGAGAACGATGGACGTGCTGCAGCGCGGTGGGGTGGTGCGGCATGGAAATATCGGGCGTTCTCCTCGGGCTGCGGGTGGGGTGACGTCTGCGTGGGGCGGCCTCTCCTCGGAGCCGCGATATTCGGGGGATCCTGTTGGGCCGTTTGTGCGCCGCGGCGCTGCGCTTTATTCATGGCGCACACGAGCGTCGACGCCCGCGGCCTGTCGCGCGTCCGCGCGGGCTAGAGCTCGTGGGCTCGCCACCATCGGGAACCGGGAGCCCACCCTGAAGAGCACGCAAGCGCGTTTCGCCGCAGCAACGGCGAGAAACCCACGGCGGGTGCGCTTGGCAGCTCCTCCGTGTCGACGCGCCCTGTTGGAGAGCTCTCGTAAGGTCGTCCGCGCGCGGACATGTGGCGCGCTGGGCGAGTGCACTTACATACAATACATACACGCACCTTGGTCTTGAGGCCTGATGGCACAGACACTGCATCTCGACCCCGCATTGGGGCTAGTCCCGAGAAAGCCTACGGGCCTTGGCGATGTCCACGTTGGCGCCGCCGTGAGTTCCGGAAAATGGCGTCTTACCCCGCACGATCGCCCATGGCGCCTGCAGTGTCGCCGCGCCGCTTATGGAGGGACATCGGGAGCAGTAGATCCTCCTGTGGAGGCGTGTCGTGAGTATGTCGAATTCCAAAAACACACCGACCGGCATCACCTCCAGGGACGAAGCGCTCGGTGAAACTCCGAGGCTTTGTCAGTGCCGCGACGCGAGGCGTTGAGTATTTCGGAACGCTGGAGCTTGTCGGAACGGGAAGCAGCGGCATCCGAGGAAGAATCGCCTCGAACCCTACGACAACGCCTTGCTCGCTCGGAACGCGCCACAGCCTGTGAATGCGCGAGGGGCTGCAGGGGGACGATTGGACGGCCCAACAGCGTCAACATTGAGTCTCCGACATCCACATATGATGGAGAAGCACTTACAGCATCGAAGACAGAGTTCGTGTCTGGCTCTGCCGCGCAGGGCGTCATCACTGCGCGCAATGTCCGTGCATCATCCCCTCTCCGCGAGTGGAGAGGACGTCGTTACAGCCCCGGGCTTCTTTTCGATCGCGGTCGCGTCGAAGCTTTGGAGAAGTCTTCGGGCCAGCCACCTCCCGTCGTCGAGCGAGCGAGCCCAAGTCCGCGTAGCGCAGCACTACGGCAACCATCGACCTGTGGCGGGCGTATGTACCGTCCGTATTGTGCGTGCTCCCACGCGAAGCCAGGTCCATCTCCGAATGGCTCCATTCAACTTGCGCGATGCGGCAGTGGGCGTGGGCCGTCGTGGGCCCGCGTCGGTCTGCGGGTCCCCGCCCTTCGCGGACTAGCGCGAGCCTTACGGGGCACAGGGGTGCAGGGCAGGGGCTGACGCCTCCTGGCGCTGACGTCGGGGTCATTCGCAAGAAGAACACGTCGACGGGACCGGCCCTGGGGCCCTGGGGGAGGTAGAGAGCCCAGGGCGGCTAGCGGGCGGGGAGGGGCGGGCCTCGAGCGCCGCGTCGGCCCTGTGACAGAACCTGGCACGACGCGTCCGGCGATCGTGGTGGACAGAATCCGACACGGCTGTCATCGATGACGGCGCGACTGGCGTGGGCGGGCGGGCGGGCGCGGTGGCTGGGCGTGCAGCCAGCAGTCGAGGACAAACTTGGTCCTGCGTATGGGACGCGGGCGCTCGCACCGGCAGGCGCGCGTCGCTCGCACGCCTGCCCTTCGCGACGTCCCCACCACCAACAGCGCGCCCGAGACGCCCCGGGGCGGGCCTCGGTCCCGCTGAGGGTATGCGCCCGGTCGCATTGGGCCGCGGTGAGGGCGGACGCGCGCGCGATGGCGCCATCGCGCGACGAAGGGCTTCGCTGTCTGCCACCCCGGACCCGCCGCGGGCGACCCGTGGCGGTTGAGCCCACCGTGGACTGCGTCGCGAGGCCAGGTGGCGGCGGCGGCGGACGCGCTGTGTTCGTTTGTGTTCGTTCGTTCGTTGAGACGGAGCCTGTGAACGGATGCGCGAGTAGTGCGCGCGTGATCGTTAGCGGTCTGAGCCGAGTCCTGGCCCCGCACCCACGCCGTGCGAGAGGCGCAAACGCACAATATGCCCGCATTTGGGACGCCTGCGGGGGCGAAGGCGGGTGGTGGGGGCGCGCGGGGGCGACAGAACAACGGCCAGGGCGGGAGTGGCGAGAGGCGTGCATGAGAAAACATCAGCGCGACCGCTCCAACGGGAAGCCAGCTGAGCGGTCATGATGCCTGAGCCGCGCGCGTGCACCCCCGGTGGCACCGCACGAAACGAACGGAAGGGGCTCCGTTGGACAAGCCGTCCGAGGACAGGGACCTGGGGCGCGGCGCCGCGACGCGCGCGCGAACGCGTGCGCCCCGAGCGAACGTCAGCGCGAGCGAGAAGTCCGAGGGGTGGATACGGCACCGGGCCCTCCAGGCGACGGGCTTGGGCCGCAAGGGGGCGATGGCGGGGCTAATCGCAGCGGCTCGCCCGCATTTGGTGCTATTGGTTCGCCTATCGATGGCGGGCATGAGAGCGGCGAGCATACAGCGGGGGACGGGACGCGCGCGCGCACCGGCCAGCTGATGCGGCGCCGTGCAGCGCGCGGCCCGCCCGGGGAGCGGGGGGCTCGCATGCGTTCGCATGCGCCAGTCAACTGCCCGCGCGCGAGACCCCGCCGCCCGCCCGCGCTCGCTCGCCCGCACAGGGCGCGCTGCGAGAAGCACGGAAGGCGGCGCCAAGAATAGCCCCCGCGTCGTGCGCACGGCGGCGGTGGGCACGCCGTCCCTCTTTACTTACGTCCGCGCGTGCGCGCGCTCTCGCGTCGCCGCGCGGACGTGCCGCCGTCCAAGGGCTGCCTCGGGCCCAGGCCGGGCGCGTGCCGAGTGCGCGCACACGATCTGCAACGACGGCAGGCCTCGCGCGCACGCTGGCCTCATTCACTGCGTGCGGCGGGCCTGCCCAGCAATCACAGGCTGAATGGGAGATCCGAGAGAGATATCCTGTGTCCGTGGAATCGTCGGGATAACCTAGCTCTCCGCGCGAAGCCTGGGGGGCTGCTGGAGAAGCCCCCACGCCGAATGGGGCGAAGCGGACACGGGCCCGGGGCTTCGGTCCTTCGGTCCTTGCGGACCCAGAGGCCGCCCCGCCCGACTTCCGCGATCTCGTGTCTTAATGGGCCCGATTGCTGGGCGCTGTGGCCTGGGGCCATACCTCGGTGAAACGGCTAGCGCGCCTGCTCCCCTGGACGAGAAGAAAAGGACGCATGAGAACCGAACAGCGTATGTGTGTCCGCGGACGGACGAGGCGTCCACGAAGTTTTGCCGCACCGAGGGAGAACGAGTGTTGTGATCGCAACGGGCCCGCTTCGATCATCTTCTCTGCCAGGGAGCTTTCCCTCGGTCTGCGCGATGAGCAGATGAACGGCTGTGTAAAAGAAGTGGGCGCAAGCCGGCGGAACTAGTCCCTCACCTGTATGGGATGGTTATTGTTGGGCAGCCGCGAGAGATGTTTCGGGCCGCACGGCGTATCCTAGGCAGTGGCCAGAGTCCTTCCCAGTGATGTTTGATAGAGGTGTGCCGGCGGACCTACAATGTACTTGGATGAGTGCACACGCTGTCCACGGGACGAGCGTCATCGCCTAGGCCTGTGCCGTACGTGCGACGGTCAGATGCTGTGGTCCCGTTCCCGTCACATCTATAACTGTGCGGCGAAGAAGACACTGGCCATCCGGCCGAACGAGGGCCGGGGCGGCGTCGGCGGTGTTTGCAGATGGGCGAGTAGGAGGTGTGAATTTGATGGTGGGTGCATGGTGGAACGAAGAGCGTGATGCTCAATCTGGTCTGGAGATGGTCATGAGAAGTGGTGTAATGACCACATCACAAAGTACAGATGATATCAGTGGCGGCAACTTGAAAACCAGATATAGACCAAATTAGGAAGCGGGTAATACGGGAACGGTGCCACACCCACGCAAGAAACATGCCTTATCCTAAGAAGTCCCCTAACGGCTCTTATAGGCCTAGGGCGCTACAATAACACCATAGTCGTGAGCACTGGGAAACCAGGGAAGGCCCGGAAATGGACGTATCCACGTACTTTGCTATGCAGTTGCAGGTCTCCGAATAGCCATGCGAAGGACGACCCTGCACGGCCGACAGGTGCTCTCAAGGCGGCTATAACTATGGCTTTGAAGAATAACTTGATGTATTTCACTGGGAATGCTTCGTCCGACTACGGTCTGTGCATTCCCATGGACAGCGCTGTTATGTCACAGGGCAGGGGTACTTCTGGAAATGCTGTTGTGAGTGGAGACTGAGCGGGTTGTTCAACGTTGGCGTGAGTCGTGTCCTCGCTGGACCCAATTACTACCATTCTCAGCAGAGCACACCTAGGTAATTAAAGGTCGGGTCCGGTGCCGGAGCGGTCGGAACACCTTTAGTGGTAATTGCAGTACTGAGATATCTGTAAGTTGTTCACAGCTCACTACTGAGAACCTGTTTGCGTACTTCTCTTGGCTATTCACTCATCAATATCCGGATCCTTCTTTCCGTCGTTGTCAATCGCGACATCCCACACTCTTCTCAACGATATGGTCTCATTGCCATGTCCTGTCCCTGGCACGGCGTTCAGGAGACAATGTTGAGGGTTCCCATGAATGGGTTGAGCATTCATTTCAGCAGTCCGCTTCAATCCACGCCATCACACTGAATATGATACGTGGTCGATCATCACGTCGCGAATTCGTAGCACTTAGATGATATCGATGACAGTGGGCCAAAGCCTAGGTGTTACATTGAGTCTAAAGACGGACGACGCAGATGCAAAAGCAACACTCACGCAAGGAACCCCACAAGAGTCTGTATCACCGCCCCTAGCAAAGGTATCCATCTGTGCGCCCCCGCCCATCAACGTCACCGAACCCGTCTGTCGCCGACGGACAAGGAAACAGACGTACGTCGACATGTTGTACTTCGCCGAGCTGAACAGCCAGGCGAGCACGTATCCGATAATCGCCGACCCAACCACGGCCCCGCCCAGGGCGAACACTGCGAACCAGAGGAAGACGAGCAGCGCGAACGTCAGCCGCGACCGTCGCTCGTTCTGCTTCGCCGGCGACCGTGACGGGGCGTGGAACTGACTCTGGCCACGCCCACCTGCGCCAAGGGTTTGTCGCTCGTACCGCCTTAGCGGAATGCTTTCGCTGTCTGTTCCGCTTCGGTAGGAGGACCCGACGTGCTGCAGTGGCGGACGTGTTCGGTAGCTCTTCCGCGGAGGTTTCCGTGGAGGGAAAGAGAGGTTGAGGAAGGCGTAGAACCCGCACAGGACGAACGCGGGGACATAGAGGACGATTGTCCAATACAGGGTAAAGCGGAAGACGTCTACGGGGATGGAGGCGGGCATGGCAATTGAAGCCCATGCGCATTCAGAAGGTGTAGCAGTAGCATACACTAGAAGCAAACGCACCATGAGAGTCGTGGAGGTATTTGCCATGCGGCTGTATTGGCTCTCTATGGTCGAGGGGGAGAAGTTCCACTGCGGGGTTGTATAGCGAGGGCCAGGACGGCACGTCAGACATCGATTCACGAGGCCTCCGGGTGCGGCGAGAACATCCCAGCAGCAGTCAATTACGAGGAAAGACACTGGGCTGCAGAGAGCAGCCGGGGATGGATGAAGCACGGGGGGCGGAGAGAGGTCAAGCTCGACGGCGAGAGCGTCGGGAGCTCCACTGGCGCGCTAGCTTTGCCGAGCTGCGTCATTCTTGAAAAGGCAACTCTCGTAGTTGAACGGAAACATATGCACTCAAGCTCCCGCTGAATGAGGAGAGAACAGAATCTCTATTAGAGCTTAATTGAGAGATTATAGAACGGGGATTGTATGTAGGCGGCCATGCGACTATTTTAATGAATAACAATACTTCACTCCGCCATCACCCAAACCTGCAAACCGCTCCAGCCTCTAACTCTTCCGCCGTCACGCTTGCCTCGAGCGTGTCGTACGCCAGGAGCTTCATGCTGAGCACGATTATTGGCTTACACTTCCCGCCGCCTCCTTCTTGTAAGAGCTGCTGCCGGCGCGCTGTAAGCTCGCTCAACGCGCGCTCCTTGTGTGACCGCGCCTCTTCGGCGTCGTCGATGAACACGACGCCGCGGATCACCCACGGACAAGGAACCACATCGCCCCATCCGCATGCAAGTAGAAGGGCGTCCAACGTGTGCAACTGACTCCCAGGAGGTATCACTGCATGTGAGGGCGCCCGCCACGAGGGGCGCGGCGAACTTGCTGGGCGCGCGAGCCACACGACCGCGTCCTTGAGGAAATGGTGCAGCGTGGGCTGTGGGTTCATCCGAAAGGATGGAGTGAACGTGGGTTTGACATCCTCTTCGACTGGAAGGACAATGGGCTGGATGGCATCTAAATTTGCCGATTGGACGAGTTCGGGCGGGGACATAGCTGTTTGACTCGTCCCCGCGTCCCGTTGGAGAAGCGGCATTGATTCTGTGTCAGAAGACCGACGGGGAGAAAAATGGGGATCCAAGATCATTGCACCCTCCGGAGATGAGTCAGGTTCCCTCGCGAAGGGGTGGGCTTTGCGTAATGGCGACGGAGGCGGAGGCGGAGAGCCGGTTTCGAGCGCCGAGGTCCTTGGTAGTGCCGTCGTGGGCGCGGAAGTCGAGGTAAGCATCGGCGATGTCGCCAAGTTTGTCACGGAGGCTAGCCGCAACAGTCCAACCCTTAATCTTCCTGGCTGTCCTTCCGCCGACTCGTTATCCGCTCCTCTTTGTTGCACGCTCGTTTTAGATGTTCCCGTGTTCTCTACATTGTCCTCGTCCGTCGTCTTCCGCCTTTGTTCCGTACGGAGCGCGATGCGAGGTCTCTTGCTCGGGCTCCCGCTCGGATCTGCCCTTTTGTCTGCCGCGGCCAATCTCTCGATCCACAGGCTCTCCGTTTCTTTCCGCTTCTGCGATGAGCGCACTCCAGGGGAGGCTGGCTGTCCAGGTAAGAAGACGTCTTGCGCCCAGTCGTCTTCGGCCTTGCCAATGCGGTCGCGCCCGACCGCAGAGCGGGCGATGGACTCGTACTCGGACATTGGCGTCCCATCAATCCACGAGCGGTCGGAAGGACGATATATCTTGGTTATACGAGGGAAACGAAGCTCATAGTACTGTGGCAACCGAGCATTAGTTTCGGAGATGATACAAGGTAGTTACCATCTTACCGAATTTCCTTGGGATTTGGTGAACCCCGCCCCGAACAATTCACCAAGCAGCGGCTGCGTGAGGAATGCCGCAGGGTTGGGGAGACCGTGGCCCATCTTGTAAGTGTATGGGAGCAGGGAGGCTGCCTGTGCCAAAAGAGGTGTGAAGTCAGATTGAAGGATGAGACACCGAAGTGCATTGCACATACCCCTTCCCGGTAGTTGATGGGCTCTGAGGTCTTGATCATGAAGTTCAGTTGTTCCAGCTGTGCTCTGTCCAATCCGTATGATGAAGTGAAGAGAATGTTGAAATGAGGGCGGCTCTGAGACTAGTGTGTTTGGACAGGTCAACAATATAACCAGCGATAACCCAGAAAAAAGGGAAGGGGAGACATACGCTAGCCTCGATGTCTTCTGAATTCGCGAGCGCAGCAAAATAGAATGTCGTATATGCAGTCGGAGGAACTATGCCGCCTACTGTGAGGCAGCGAAGTTGGATACACATGAATAAAACATACCTCTCAGCTCCCTTGCGCGCTCCTTTTCCCAGGATGCAGCTATGAGGACGAGGTCGATATTATCCCCGTAACCGGGTATGTAGTCCGCCTTCAGCTGAAGATCTTTCTGTCGGTTACTCGTGTATTTCTTAAGGGTAAGACATACCTTGACCCAAGGTAGACGTCTCTCCGCATACTGTGCACTCTCAGCCTTTAGAACAGCACCTTCCTGGTAATTCGCTAGTAGCTTGGAAAATGCCTGTCTGCAAATTTCGTCAGCGTCGGGGAGTGTGAGGTCAATGCACGTCCGTTCCGCAAGCATTGCGTATCCGGGGGTCGTCTTTATGACTCGCTCTAAAGCTGCCCGTCGTTCAGCGTACCCCGACGATAGAAGAGGTACGCCGTCGATCAACAATATGTCGAAAAAGACAAGGGCTAGATGACGCGTCCCGCCCTCTGAAGCATTTGAGGTCATAGAGCACTGTGATTGCCTGCGTTCTATCATCAGTTTGGAGACGGCGGAGAGAATGGGGCCGGTATGACATACAACGCATCCTGGATCATTGAAGCTACTCGAGACGGGATCCTACGACGGACACCGACGGCTGTACTAGCGATGAGACTTCTAATCCGCCAGAACTCTGCATACAATCAGTGAGAGGGGGATTTTCATAAGAAGCAGATACTATACCATCAATGCGACCGAGAGCTTCCGAGAATGCGACCATCTCCGCCTCGACCACGATGCTTTCCCTGAATGGTGGCTCTTGTTGAGGCGATAATTCATCATCCGATAATCCTAGCGCGTGTCGAACAATTCTGGAGTTTCTTGATAAGCGACATTCCATGAAAGAGATCACTTTGAACGCACGAATGAATGCCAGCTCTGTCCCAGGTAGACTCTCTACCGCTCTTGCTGAAGATTTTGATTTGTGACGTTCCATCGTCCTCGAGCCATACATGGATTTGTGCTCGCTCCCCATCATACTTCGTCTCCATCCAGACCTTGTCGGCGTTCTGTAATATACGGAGGGCCTGTGCAATCCCCTGGCCCTTGACGCACTTCGGGATCTGTACTGCAAGTTAATATACACACGTCATACAAACCGTCCACAAATGACCGCACCTGGATCGGAGTTCCAACTACAGGCTGAGGCATAGGGCCTCCGTGTCTCAAGTCCTCGAATCTCTGCGCTGCTTCGTCGACTTCGGCTCTGGATTTGTATATCATCCCTAAACGGCCGGAGGGATCCCAGGCGTGCATTGCGGCCTCCTTTGTAAGCATCGTGATCGCGTTGCTGTTATACCGTAGCAACGCTGCAGTATAATGCGCTGCAGAGCGAGGGACGGGGTATAGTAGTGGTCGCAGATCTTTCAGGATTATCTGTGTGACCACAGCGCATTCGGCGGGTCCTAGGGAGGTGTAAAGTGTTGTCAAGATAGCCTCTCTCGTACGTCGAGGAGCTATGGCGGAGGACAATTCATGGACAGAGCTCGCAGAGAAGGCGCATTTTGACGCAAGTTCGGAAAGGAGAATATCGACTTGCTCGAGGGTGACCACAGTTGTCGAACCTTGAGAATGGGCGGCGTCCGACATAACGGTCTTCACCTCTTCGCCTAGGCATCCCAGAGCGTCCTCTTCTTTCCAGTTTCTTAGTCGCTCGCCCCGTCCCGCTGCGGCAGATGATACCCCTAGGATCTTCACAAGGTATTGAGCCAGACGGGTCTCTTGCATACCATACTTGCGTTGAACGTTCTCTTCAGGAAATAGCAAGCGGAAAATGATAGCGGTGGTATGAGAAGGCAGTGGCGAGTAGCGATCCCGTAAGGCAGTCACCCAATTCTTGAATGTCTTATAGGAAAGGCTGTCGACATAACGTGCATTTCGCGGCTGCCGCTCTGACGTTGTATGAGGTCGTATCTTCGCCAGAGCACTGATTAGTTCCACAAAGCTGCACATAGGATGTAAGTGAAGAGCAGCCGAAAAGTCACGGCAAGAGAGACAACACTTACAACGAGAACGGCACGCCACCCTCAGCCGGGGGGTGGGACATGAGCAGTGAGTTCTGTGGAGTGTTTTGTAATGCCTAGGGTTGCTCAATCAGGTTGGAATCGAGTTGGGTTTGAGGGTGCGCCGGGGTCCGAGTTATATGCAAAACCACTTCGCAATTTGAGGAACTGTCAGGACGCTTTGATGGACATGAAAGCTTGGATTCGGGTTGAACGTGGCAGGAATGAGGACGGTCTCAGACATAAACCCCAAATTGGCATCCCGTGACTCACCCTGTCACAGTCACGAACGCGTCAACATAACGCGTTCAGTATCACGTGTAATTCCAGCCACAAACGCGTCATGCCGGCTCCATCGCCCTTTGATTCAAAGCTCATACATCGATTCACGACGCGGGGAGGACAAGTATAGGTAACAATGATATGCAGGAAGCGTTACGAATCAGATATATAGAGCCATCAAATTACAGGAATGTACCGGTAGATCCAGTTATGAGGCGTACAACATGTTCGAAAATCTTCACTCCATGTCGAAGAGCAGCACTTCTGCAACCTGGTCCCCCACGTTCTCTACTGTCAGCTCTTCTCCTGGGTAAGCCATGATATACCCGCCATCGCCCTCCCGCAGCTCAAGCGGACCACTCTCTGCTCCGTGCACTCGTACGGTCGCCCCACCAGCTTCCTTCGAGTTGTACCCAGACGTCTGGACGACATGGACGTAGCCCTTTCGCTGAGGACCGCGCGGGTGGAAAGCGTGAGAGAGCTTGTTTCCGGGGGAAAGCAGCGTCGCGAAGAGGTTGAGAGGCGAGTGCACGGGAGCCGGGCCCAGAGCCTCGCGCTCCTCGAGGACCCCGTCAGCGTCGATGGGAGCAACGATGTGTGCCCAGCGGTCCTTCTTCTCCTCGTCCGAGAAGTGCCGGGTGAAGTATTTCGGAGTGAGACCCTTGGTCGAGGGGACGCTCCATATCTGGAGGAAGTGGACCTGCTTGTCACCGTGCTGGTATTCGCTATGACGGATACCGGTGCCGGCTGAGGTCATTTGGAGATCTCCTCGTTTCATGACTTCGACGTTTCCCATCGAGTCACGGCTAGGACGATCACAACATTAGTCCTTGTATACAACAGAAGAGAAGTGCGATCTACTCACTGTTCTAGTTCACCACCGACTATGTAAGAGAAGATCTCGAACTCGCGGTGGGCATGCGTGCCAAAGCCGGTTTTGGGTTCAACACGATCCTCGTTGATGACACGAAGGCAACCAAAGTTGTCGTGACGGGGATCATAGTAGCTGTTTGAACTGAGATTAGTTCTTTTCTACCCGAAGACTGTCGCGTGTTAGGACATACTTCGCGAAGCTGAATGTGTGGAAGGTCTTGAGCCAGCCGTGGTCAGCATGGCCACGCTCATTGCTGCGACGAGGGACAAGCTTCATAAGGGTTATCGGCGTAGTGGAGAAGGATTTGGTGTGAAAGATTTGCGTGCTACGGAGAGCGCGAGGTAGGATAGAAGATTTGAGGAGAGACAGCTTGCTAAAGGATGCTTTAGAAGGTGTTTCCGGAGTGAGGTGCTGAGGATGCTGGGGAGCGACCTCGTAGGCTTATATACTGATGCTTTAAGTGACGTGGTGGTCGAGGTGTGAGTCGAACGGCATGATAAATCGTCCTGGTCATGTTGAAGTCGTTAGAGTATCGAAACAACCCGAAATTCCCTTTTCGAGGCGTTCAATACCCACCGAGGCGCAGGCGCCCACGCCGCCTCCTGTGATTATCTCAGCGAATTTTGAGGATCGCGGGGCGCCTCACCTTTTCTGGTTGTGCATCCTGCACGGTTTGTCGCTTACCCCACCACCTCCATCTCTTGCTTACTATGGCCACCCTTCTACCTCCACCAAAAAGACAAAAGGTCTACCACGGCGTACCAGAGCCGGAGCCGGAACCCGCAAACCCCTCACCGCATATCGTCGTGCAATTTGTGAGCGAAGATGATGGACAACCTCTTGCCCCTGCCGTCAATCTCCCGGCAAATGTATCGAGGGAAGGATTGGAGGCGATTGTAAATAAGCTTAACACAAAGGTGTGTTTCTCTTTCCAGCACCAGAGACCCATGCCAAGATCAAGACCGGGTCTATCGAAGAGTCGGTTAGATCAGTATGGAATATGCGTAAGGTCCACGCCTTATGGCCCTCACACGAATATACGCCATCGAGGGTCTACCTCCGGCTTAAACGCTGCTTGTACTGTGTGCCCGTCGGTCGCGAAAGCCTTGTAGGGGCTACAGGTTTACACGGACTTCGTCTCAGAAGCATCTTCATCTCATGTACAGTAATCCGTGATTGGCCTGTCACCACATATGATTGAATAGACTCCCGCACCGGCATATCTACACAACACTTGAGCTTTCTGCCTTCTGGCATGGGTCTTGGTCTGAATGCTCACCCGTTTCGTCGTTGACGCAGTTGTAGGACGAAGACCCCGTTCCGTTTTCATTCCATATAGCACTACCGGCCGACGCACAAACACCAGGAGCACCCACCCGGATAGCAATATCAAAATCTATCGAAGATGACGTATTGTCTCATCCTTCGCAAGCATTCACGCCGGAAGACGTTTTTGTGATCCACTGCTCTCCGCAAGCGGTCTTTAAGGTCCGCCCTGCAACCCGCTGTTCGTCGACATTGTCAGGTGAACCATCTCCTTTATTTGCATCACAACATAATTCTGATATTCGCTTGCTAGGACACACCTCTCCGATCCTGTGTGCGTCCTTCTCGCCAACCGGAAATCTGCTCGCTACAGGCTCCGGAGACTGCAATGCACGTTTATGGGATCTTTTCACCGAAACACCTTCCCACACCCTTTCGGGTCACAAGGGCTGGGTGCTCTGTGTGGAGTGGGAAGCACTGGAGAGGAAGCTCGCGACAGGCGGCCATGACGGACACGTATGTTCCATACCTTCTACATGTCGTGGATGCCTTGGAAACAAAACAACAATGGCTGAGTGTGTTTGTCTTTTACAGGTACGACTATGGGACCCAAAGACCGGAAAGCCGATTGGCGATGCCCTGAAAGGTCACACGAAATGGGTGACCTCGCTTTCGTGGGAACCCATTCATCTGTGAGCACAAGTGTACTCTCGAACGCGTGGTTGCTAACGTAACACGCGCAGGAATCCTTCTGCTCCGCGCCTGGCTTCTTCCTCCAAGGATGGAACTGTCCGGGTGTGGTCAACTCTCGTAAGGCGCGTCGAGTATACACTCGGTGGACACACCGCCAGTGTCAATGTTGTGCGATGGGGCGGTGGCGGGTTTAATGGTAAGGGCGTGCTATACACCGCGTCTAGCGACCGCACGGTACGCATATGGGATGCGAACGGGGTGAGTATCCATGAGACGATCTTCTCCACGACATGGAAAATTGACTTGACCGTCCCAGGGCAAGTGCCTGCATACACTCAAGGACCATGCGCACTGGGTGACAACCCTCACGCTCAACACCGATTTCGTGCTGCGGACTGGTCCATTCGACCACTTGGGCAAGAAGACAAGCTCGGATGACGAAGGTGCGCAGTCCCACACCAAACCTCCGGGGGCACACACACGCCCGTGGCCACACTATCCACATCGACCTGCTTGGCGCGCCCCACAACCAAACCATTCTGCTGACTCGTTCCCACCCGTTCACAGCGCAGGCGCTAGCCCTCGCGCGTTACAACGCGCTCGTCGCAAGCACGGGCGAGCTCCTGATCTCCGGCTCAGACGACCACACGCTCTTCCTCTGGTCGCTCTTCCCCGCCCGCGCCGCATCGTCCGAGCCGGCAGTGGCAGCAGCGGAGAAGGGCGGGAAGCTCAAGCCACTCGCGCGCCTGACGGGCCACCAACGGCAGGTCGCGCATGTTGCGTTCAGCCCGGACGGCCGCTGGGCCGCGAGCGCGGCGTGGGACAACTCGGTACGCGTCTGGGACGGGCGCACGGGCAAGTTTGTCGCAACTCTTCGCGGACACGTCGCGGCCGTGTACCGGCTCGCGTGGAGCGCGGACTCGCGGCTGCTCGTGAGTGCAAGCAAGGACAGCACGTTGAAGGTGAGTCGGCTCGCTTCCCATTACATTTTTCCGCTTCTTGAATTTCCCTCGTCTCGTGAATGCCTTGCTGGGCTTGCTCTCGCCCCGAGCTGGTTGGCATGCTGGAATGTTTGGGAAAGACGTTGCTCTCGAGTCGCCGGTTCTTTCATTCTGGCAATATAGAGCTTAAGTGCTGGTGGCGGGGCGCCCATCGGGAGGTGGACGATGAGAGGCTTCGAATGACGATCACGGACGGCGAGCGTCGCTAAACAACGGATGACGTCCGCTCTATTTTACCTGTCCGGCCACATAAGGCGAAAAACATGTCGCTGACTTTTGCCTATCTGCCATTTGCCTTTGCGATCGGCCGTCGCCCTCACGTGAACCACGCACCCGGTTCTCCCGTTCGCAAACACAACATCGCGACATGGCGGCAGATATGGGACCTGAAGACGTACAAGCTCAAGAATGATCTCCCGGGACACACCGACGAGGTCTACTGCGTCGACTTCGTCGCAGACAAGCTCGTCAGCGGCGGGCGCGACCGCACGGTCAAAATGTGCGTCCCCCTCCTCCCGCCCTCCCACGCTCATTCTCTCTCCCTTCTCTCCTTTGAACCCTCCCCACCCCCATCATCTCCGCGCCGAGTCCGCGTTCGCCATCACCCCGCTCGACGTCATACGCGCGTTCTCTTCGATCCGCACTCGAGCGGTGCGGTGGTGGGTGCCCTGGCGCTTGGCGCGCGGCGGCGTGCCTTCCCGGCCCCGCCGACGCCGGCGCCCGTCCTCGCTCGCCCGCCCTTCTCGCCCTCACCCTCACACTTGTCCTCACCATCCCCTCACCCCCGCGCTGTCGCGTTTTTCTCGCACTCGGTCACCCGCGCGGCGTGTGGACGCTGACGTACCTCCTTGTTCACCCCCCCCCTCTTTTTTGACATGACAGATGGAAAAACTGAGCGCGGGGAAGAGGCGGGGGACGATCCGCCCCCGTTCGCGCGCACGCACGTCGCCGTGCAGCGGGGAACACCGGGGGTGGGGAGAAAAAACCAGGTCGCGCGAGGCGTTCTTGCTGTGTTCGGGCGCCACCGTGCGTCGTGGCGCGGCGAGGGGGTGTGGGGGTTGGTACGGTGCGGCGCGGCGCGGTACGGTGTGCGGGGAGGCTGGCGGCGCTGACGGGCTCCCTGCACGGGGGCGGGCATCTGCGGACGATGGCGATGGCGGCGGCGGCGGCGATGTAGTGTGCGATCGGCCGTGCAGTTTGCGGGCCCCCTTCCTGGGACTGCGTACCGAAGGCTCGCTCGCAGGTAGATTTAGACGTGTACGTGCGTGCGTGCGGGGTGAGAGGGCCACATCGCAGCTCCAGGCGGGTGTAATAATGAATCGTGATGCAGTTCGGCCGCTGCGGCGCGCAGGCTCTGAGTTCTGTCGTGGCTGGGACGGAGGTGGCCGACGGAGGTTGGAGACCCCGGACTTGTGCGTCGCAAATTTTCGCGGCGATAGCCTCTCTCGGGCGCGGACGTGGACGTGCAGACGTAGAACAGGCGTTCTACCTGCGCACCACCCCAGATCTGTGTTGAGTTGAGTTGGGGTTGGATAAGGTTCGATTCGGCACGCGCTGCGGTGGTGCTGAGCGTGAGCCCGGTATGTTTCGAGCGCGCGTCCGTATGATGCACGGGAGCCAAATGTTTGCACGCCAACCCCCCCTCGCGAGTTCGGCCGCGGCCGCGGCCAGCTGCTCGACATGTAATGGCGATCCGACTCAACGATCCGACTCAACGCCGCCCCACGCCGCGCGCGTGGCTGGAGTCGTTCTGGGCGAAAGACAGGACCCGGGCTCGCGCTCAGGAAGGCAGGAAGGAAGGCAGAAAGGAAGGTCCATCGACCGATTTCTTCCTGTCGCGCGATGCGCGGCGCACGCGTAATGTTCGAGCTTCCTTCCTGCGCCCACGCTCGTGGGCTGCAATAGGCACTCACGTATCCCGCGTATGACGAGTTGCCCTGATGCCAACCCCCCCCCCCCTCGGCCCAGACTCCAGCCCTCATGCGTCGTCGAGGCGGCGGCGTCGGCGTCGCTGCATATCGCCACCGCCGCCGCCGTCGGCGCCCGCACCTCATTGTGGCCTCAGGCACGGCGCCGAGCATCAGCGTGCTCGCAGCGGCAGGGGGCGCTATAATTGAATATCGGGCGGGCGCGCACGCCCGAGAAGGGTACCCGGATTGCTCGCTCGCTCGAGAGGGGCTGGGGGGGCGCCGGGTCGCCATCTCAACGCGAGCCTCGACCCTGGGCGGTGGCGGCGCGGGTGCGGAGCGCGGGACGACGGCGGGGGCCACAAGCACGGACGCGTGCGCTGGGTCCCCCCCCCTCCCCCTGAGGCTTGGGATCTTGAGAACTGGGAACTGGGAGCTGGGAGCTGGGAGCTGGGGGTGACGGCACCACGCGCGCGCGAGGGACTGGGAAATATTTTCGGATATGGAAAGCGTACGGAGAGAACGGAGAGGGGTATCTGCGCCTTCTAGTGCGAGATGCGGTATGCCACGAGCGCCGGTTCAAGGGCAGGGTGCGTGCCATGTTCAGTGCTCGCGGCGTGGAGGGGGAAGTTGCACCTCCCTCGGGGCCAGAGGGCTGCCTCGAGGACAGCCCGAAGAACGAGGTGAAGGCGTACGACATCATGACGCGCTGGCGGCCGGATGTGGGGGGGCACAAAGGCGGAGACGGGAATAGAAGTCTGTTTGGCTGGCGGGCGGTCGACCCCGTTTGGGCACTCGAGGACGGGCGGAGTGGCCCGGGACGACGGTTGGGCCGGGACGCGACTCGCGAGGGCCCGCCACGCGACGTGAGGCGAGGTTACTGAGCGCCGGCGGTGCTTGTATGTCGTGGACCGTGGTCGACCGGCCCAAGCCGCGGCAACTGGCGCGTCCTCATCAGCCTTTTCATTCTCGGACTGGCCCGCCAAGGGGCTCGGGGTGCCACCGCGAGCCTTGCCAAGGGCCGCCGGCGGTGGCTTCGAGGGAACGGTGCGCGCGTCGGGCTGGAACTGTTCGTTGGGGGGATGACGGAGTCTCGCGAGGCTCACGAGTCCCTTCCTAGTGCTGCCTCAGGTGATGCGGGCGAGCAAGGGTCGCAGAGGATCTGCCAGCTGGGTTTGGAACGCGCTCGACACTAGTCGGGGGCCACAGGCCCCGACGCACGTAGCGACGGATTTTAGCTGCACGCCCGTCGCCCGCGCGGACAGCGGCCCCCGCATGCGTGGCGCGTCGAGGACCGCGCCGAGGATTGGCGACGAAAAAGGGCGCGATGGTGCGTAGCGACGTGCTTCCTTCCGATCGAAAGTACGGGAAACACATATACATGATTGAATGAGCTTTTGGGACGCGTCCGGGAGCGGAGGGGGGCGTCGAGAGAGAGATAGATGGAAGGCGCGGCGGGGTGGGAGCCCTCTCACGGCGCGGCGGTCGCGGCCGGGGCTGGGATTATATCAACGGTTCTTCGCGAGTGATTCGAAGTATCGCCGGGCGGGCCGCCGAGGGGGGCGGCGCCGCGGGGCTGCGGCGGGCTGTGGGCGAGGGGGGCAGCTGTTGCGAGGCGGCGGGGAGCGCGGGGAGATGCGCGCAGGGGGTGGGGTTGTCTGGGCCGGAGGAGGGGGCGTCGATCGGCGTGACGGGCGGAGGGCTTGGGGGGAGGGACTACTGGAGGAGCGGAGAGGGAAGCGGTGCCGAGTCGGGGGGCAAGCGCCAAGTTAGGCTAGCCGCTCAGGGCACCCGCAGACGGGATCAGGGCGATTTCGACGGGTTCCCAAAGTTCCCAGCCTGGGCGGACGCTCGCTGGCTCGGTGGACTGGCCGGCCAATATCGAGATGATTTCGGACAGGGATCACGCCCCGGCTTCGATTCGAACGCAGCTAGTTATGGCGCGGCCCTGCGCGATCCGTCGCTCGCGCCCGCCCTCCTTTCCCCCACTTCTTCCCTTTCCTTCAAGTATCTGGCCCCCGACGGCCCTGGCCTTCTTTCCCCCTCCGCCGCCACGCCAATCCAGGCGCAATGGCCTCTGCCATCTCTAAGCTCGTAGACCTCAATGCTACTTTCGGCGCCGTCTTCATCGGCTTCGGCACCTCCGCCGTGTCAGTTACCTCTCCTCACACCCTCGCTGCGTCCCGCTCGCTCACCCGCGCCTCCTCTCCCCAGCGCGTTCGGCATCCTGAGCATGCAGATGTACAGCTACTTCACGCGCTATCCCCTCGATGTCTGGTGGTACAAGTGCTTGGTGCGCCTCCCGACCCTTCCCTCGTCCCCTCCGCCCCATCTCATCAACTCGACCTTGGGCGCTAGGTCGGCTTAATTTGGTATGCATATACCGGCCGCCCTCCTTTCTCGAGGTTAACGCACGCACGCGTAGGCTATTGGAGCTTGTTGACCAAGCGTTTATTGGACATGCGGTATATTTCTACGTGGTTTCGTGAGTCCTCGAATTTTTCCCAGGCCTATCTGTCCGTTGAACATCCGTCCAAGTAATTGGGGAGAGGTCCTCATCCTCCTCCAACCCCCAGTCTGGTGCGTCGTCTGAGCTCTCCACGCGACTCTGTTCTACAATTCTGACGCCGCGGCCCAGGTCATTAATCGTGAGCCTCTCCAACGTCCGCTCGCGTGACCTAACGCTCTGACGCTCGTTCGCCTTCTAGCTTCAAGTTGCTATTGGGGTGCGCATTCCATCATCCCGTTGATACTTTCTCCACTCACATGCACGCCTCTTCTACAGGCCACGGTCGGTACCATCGTCAAAATGTGCGTGCTTCCCGATCTTCTTCTCTCTTCCAGCAAACTCTGATGCACAGATTGCAGATGCTTCGGAATGCGCGTGTACAGATGTACGCCCCACCCCCTCGACGCTCCCTATCTCCGCTAATTCAACGCCACCAGTCAGCAAGCACAACGTCCCAGTAACACTCCTGATCGTGAGCCCCAGTCTATCTTACGCCCGCTCCAACCCCCCCTTGCTGAAAATTTCGTCCGTCCGCAGATGGTCGGGGCGCTAGCCCAGCTCGGTGAGCGAGGCGCTCGGTGCTCGGTGCGCCCGGGCGTATCCACGGTGTGCTAACGAGAGCCTTTCTGTCCGCGGCAGGCGCAGCCTTCTGTACGTCCCCCCCCTCCACCCTTCCTCGCTTCCCGAGCTTCTCGCCATTGACTCGCGCTCCTTTTTCCGCCACCCCTGTCCAGTCTTCACCATCAGAGCGTGAGTCGGGTCCGAGGCCGCCACTTCAGCGAAGCTCGCGAGTCGCAACGCTGACGCGCGCCCTCTCCTTTTCCCTAGCTTCATGCTCAAGTCTCTTACGGAGGTCGGAAGCCTGAAGGTGCGCTGCGCGTGCTGCGCGCCGCCCCCTTCTGCTACCGTGGGCGGTACACACTAACGTCGGTGCGCCGCGCAGTTCGTCGGGACCCTCGCGCTCGGGCTGGGCATGGCGACGGACATGGTCACGTCCGCAGCGCTCTGCTGGTTCCTCCGGAACCTGAAGACGGGCTTCCAGCGGTAAGCCGCGCCCGTGCTTCGGTTTGGTTAACCATTCCCCGATCTCACGCGTGGCGCGTATGCCGTAAAACCGCCGTCCGTTGTTGTTGTTGTGGACGGCGCAGGGACGACTCGATCATCAACAAGCTCACCATTTACGCGATAAACACCGGCTCGATATCCAGGTGGGCTTCCTGTCCGCCGTCCCGCGCCTTCGGGTCGTTAACAGCCCCGCCCCGCAGTGCTATTAGCTTGGCTACGCTGGTTCTGGTGCGCTCCTGTCTTTTCCAGGGTGCGCAGGAGGCCGTGCTGACCTCCGCTTTTTTTCCATGCTAGTACAACGCCATGCCGACCAACTTCATCTTCATGGCGTTCTACTTCGTCCTCAGCAAAGGTGCGCGTGAACGTCGGACGCTGCCCTTGCGCCCCGTGACCGACCGTTGCCCCCTTTGCGCTCGACCCTCTGACCTCTGACTGGAACATTGGCAGTGTACGCGAACTCGTTCTACGCGGCGCTGAACACGCGGCGCTCGGTGCGGGGGCGCGGGACGGAGAACGACGCGACGACCGTTCCCACGTTCCTCATGGTCGGCCAGACGACGACGTTCAGGAACGAGCGGCAAGAGGCCCCGACGTACCACTCCGCGACGGTGCGTCATTCCCTTCCCTCCCCCCCCCTCTCTGCTTCGCTTCGCTTCGGCGGGATTTTCGTCGTTGTCGTTGGGTGTGTACGTGCGCACGGGAGCTGACGCCGCGGTGCTTTTTCATTGTTGCTGCAGACGAACGTCGCGTTCTCCTCCTCCAAGGGCGACTCGCCCGTCCGGGACGTGGTGCGTTGCTGCGCTCCCGTGCTCTCGGGTTCTGTGCTTATCTTTCGTCCTTCCTCTCTTCGTTCCATCCGCCCATTCCTCCGCAGCCCCTCGCGGCGATGCCTCCATTGCCCTCGTTGCCCTACAGCCGCTCCTACGACGTCGAGGCGCTCGCCGCGCGCCCGGCCCAGGTCAAGTCCTGGGCGTAGCAGCCGGCCGTCGGCGCAAAACCCGCACTTTACCCCCGCGGACCGGCGTTCTGGCGTCCTCACGCGCCCCCATCGCCACCGCGCTTCCGCCCCGGCCCGCCCGTGCAGTCGTCTGCTCGGCCCGGCTCTCCCTCCCCCCCCCTCCCCCTTCTCCACTCCTCCTCCTCCTCCTCCCCATCCTCCTATCCACGCCCGCACGCCGCCGCTCTCGCCCCGCTCTTCTC
>FTLJ01001237.1:0-12644 GCA_900155495.1 Porogramme epimiltina | reverse complement strand
GGCCCCCCCACCGCCCCAGGCCCCATTGCCTCCGCAAGGCCCTCCGCCTCCGCAGGCCCCGATGCCTCCGATACCAGGTACGCATTGCTCATACGCGATGCAAACGAGGGAAATGTTTTTTAACGTCCATGCGCCACCAGGCCCCCAGCCACTGGATGTCGACACGGAAATGGTGGACCCGCAGGAGTACGCGGAGGGGAACCCCCGCA
Organism: Porogramme epimiltina; assembly: GCA_900155495.1. Taxonomy (NCBI): domain Eukaryota; kingdom Fungi; phylum Basidiomycota; class Agaricomycetes; order Polyporales; family Polyporaceae; genus Porogramme; species Porogramme epimiltina. The sequence goes on along the minus strand of FTLJ01001237.1, from coordinate 12,435 downwards.
CGAAGAGGGCGAGGACGTCGGAAACGAACCACACTGTGAGCCATAACCCCAACCCACCGCCCGGGCAACGAAGACTGAGGAAAACTCCAATCCAGTCGAGGTGGACCATCAACCCCCACCAAGTCCCGGTCGTCCCCCAGTGGGTCATCGACTGGAACGTCGCAAACGGGGACATAGCCCCCTACAGCCCCGGCCACGATCTGGCAGCGTATGCCCCGGCGTCCGCAGGCAGATACGCCAACCCCCACTTCAAATCCACCCGCAACTTCCCCCTCGATCATCCCCCCCTGGCGGGGCACACGGGCTTCACCCCGGGAACCTTGCCCCGCGTGCACATCAGTCCGTGGAGGCATCTCGGGAACCTGGACGCCGCTCAACAGGACATGGTCCAATCTAACTGGGAATCCATGCTCGCCCTCATCCCGCACGGGGGCGGCCGGGCGATGAACGTCAAGGGTGCCGACCTAGCCAAGCACTACAAGCGCGTCCTGAGCGAGATCACGTTCGCTGCGTACGACGGGAAGGGAGTTGAAGTATCCGTGATCGCGCCGCTGGCGCGGAACGCAGGCACTCCCAACAGTACCAACCAATTCGCCCAGCCCTGGCCCTTCTTTGTCGACCTGGAGGGCGACGGAGCGAACCTACTCCGGGAGTACCTTCTCTGGCAGGAGCACGTCGCGCTCGACCCAGCCACCTCCTTCTCCTGCTTCCCTCTGGCGATCAACGATGAGGAGGCCATTACGGCGTCCTGGAAACTTTTTTTCTTCGTCGGCGACGCGATCCTCTCCCCCACCTCCATCCACAACAGCGTCATCGCGCAGCGTGAAAAATTCACCAAGCATATCAAGGACGCGCTCAAGACGTACCAACCATACAGGGACTATATCAGGACCTTGGCCGCGAACAACATCGGGCACACTGGTACGAGCGACCAAGTCTTCGAGACGATCACCAACACTTTCCACCTCGAACCCGCTCTTGCGGACTCCCCCAAGAGACCCTTGCCGGCACTCATTCTCATGGCGCGCCCGGTCACGCAGGAAGCCCTCGAGTCGCGCGAACTCAAGCGCCTCATGAAGGTCGCGATCTGCGGGGTGGGACGCAGCGACTTCTACCTCCGCACCCAGCAGTTCACGATCGTCGACGACTCCAAGGACACGTCCGTGTCCATCGACTGCAAGCTCTGCAAGTCGGACGTCCACCGCACTGCAGATTGTCCGCTGCCGAAGGCCCAGGGGTGGAAGGGGATGACACCCGCGGCCCTAGGCTTGGATGACGCCTCGCGTTACCCCGCGGAGGACACTGGGAAACCGAAGGACGATGCGCGCGCGATCCTAGAAGAAGTCCTGGGGACCATCAAGGGCGCTGGAAAGGATCGCGGCGCGGGCGCGAAGGGTGCGCCAGCCCCGGGGAGGGGTCAGGGAGGGCGCGGAAGGGGCCGCGGCACTCAACGAGGGGGCAGGGGTAGAGGTTCCGGACGTACCTAGTTAAGGGCACGACGACTACCCTACATAGAACAGCTCAACGACCCCCATGTACCGACACTAGATTGAATTCACTCTCATATGTTCCCGGAAAGATCCTCCCAGCCCGCATGTAGTGAGGGATAGCCCGGCAGAGGGCACGTGACAAAGTCAAAATTTTGATAAAACTTCTACAGTAAACTATACAGATCAAACGAGAACGCCCCCACCCATAACGAAAAGAGGCGGGCGTTGAGTATGAGAAGCAGGCGGAGGTCGCGAGCGTGTCACGGCCTCCCTCCTCGGTCCCGTGACCGCGTCAGAAAGACGAAGAGGGGGTGGCACGGGCGCCCATACACTACGCCACGCCTGCAAGCGCTCGAGCCACTGCTGGCCGAGAAGGCCTGGAGTAGGTAACAAATAGATGGATGCACCAACGTAATATATAGAATACAAAAAACTGCGCGCAGGAGCAGCGAATAAATACCCCTTTGCCGTTGCGCATGCCAAAATCCTGCGAAGCAGAAAGAATGGTGATTTCCAGGACGTGCTCCCGGCTCTGCCGGGGCGCGAACTGGAAATCAGGTGTCCTGAAGGGGAGGAGCAAAGCCCCCCGACGGACACCGACCGGCCCGGACTTACGAATTTGGACAACAGCGAATCGAAACAAAACTCAGACACATCATGAATACAGCACAACATATACAGACATACCGATTACCCCGCGAACTACACATGACCAACCAGTCGACTACTGTCGGTGCGTGCCATTCTGAATCTGATTTACTGACCGCTGGACGGCTGCAGGAGGAAGTAGGAAAGATGTGTGAGGAAGGGAGGAGTACGCAGGCAGGGCTGCCTATGGGTCCGCGCCTGTCCCCTCGCGACCCATGGCATCACCCCACCTGCGGCTTGGAGTCCCCGGGGAGGGGGGGACATGGGGTGGCCGGACCGGCCACCCAGGCGCCTGGAGCGCTTGCCACCCAGAGTGGAGGGCATGTGCCGTGCTGCTCGTCGCAGCATGACACAAGGGAAGCAGAGAGCTTACCCAGAAAGCACCCAGGAGATGGGGCTACGCAACGCCCAGAACGGGAGTTGGAAGGGTACTACGGAAATGTACTAGATAATCCAACCGCCGCCGCAGACACACGTCACACTGCGTCAGCGCACAGCACACGAACCCCCCTACGATTACGAGGGGGAGCTCCTCCAGGATGTACTCCTGAGGCCCCTAATGGAGAGCCCGACGTGCCGGGACCGTCCCGAACTCAGCGAAAGAAAAAGAGAATCAGTCAGCGCACGACACTTAAAATAGCCACCCTAAATATGAACGGGTTTGGTTCCCTGAGCTCGCAGGGGGATGATAATAAATGGAACGCGATCGTGCGTATGATGAGGGAGGAACAGATAGCGGTACTCCTACTACAAGAGACTCATCTAAACGATGAACGGTACAAGCAATTATATGAGATGTATGGGAAGCGCATTAGAATCTTTTTCTCTGCGCATCCTGAATCCCCGACCGCGAAGGAAGGAGTCGCCGTGGTGCTAAATAAGAAGCTCCTCAACACAGAAACAGCGAAGGAGACTGTGATAGTCCCAGGTAGGGCAATACAGGTTAGAGTACCCTTCCATGGGAACGAGATTAGAGAAGTCCTATGCATGTACGCGCCTACGTCGAATGGGCCACGGGAAAGAATACAATTCTTTAGAGAAGTCTCTGACTACTACGAGATGAACGAGAGGAGGCCGAAACCTCACCTAATGGCAGGTGACTTCAACAACGTGGAGGAGGCCATCGACAGGCTGCCAATGCAAAACCCAGATGAAACGATGGAAGCCCTAGACGAAATCAAAACAGGTTTAGGGATGATGGTCCTGGATGGGTGGAGAGCGACCTACCCAACAGACCGTAGCTTCACCTTCCAGAGAGGGACAGGAGCCGCGGCGAGATGCTCGAGGCTAGACCGAATATACATAAAGCCAGGACCCTTCAGGACGGCGCGCCAGTGGAAGATAAGTGTGCCGATGGTTAAAACGGACCACAGACTGGTGTCGGTGCAGTTAACAAGTGAAAGTGCCCCAAAGGTCGGGAAAGGCAGACCAGTCTTCCCCCTCACACTCTTGAAAGATAGAAAACTTGCGCGCGAAATGAAAGCAGTAGGGATAGCTGCCATCGCTGAGCTGGACCGGATAGAGGCCACCGGTGGACGAGACGACCGGAACAATCCGCAGACTGTTCTGGCTGATCTCAAGAGAAAATTCCTGATGACTGGACGTAAGCGGGAGCGGGAAGTGGTCCCCCCGATAATAGCGGCTGCGAGAGAGCTAGAGGAACAGCTCAAGAATGTAGAAACCGGACGAGGACATGAAGAGCCAGACCCATCCGTCATAACGAAGCTAACCAAAGAGATTGGGGCACTTAAAGCCAAACGGGTACAGAAGCAGAGAATCAGATCGAAGGCCCGGTATGCCATGAATGGCGAAATTCCGTCCAAGTACTGGACAAAGCTCCATAGAGACGTCGCCCCACGCGAAATTATCCAAGCGCTGGAGACGAGAAGAGCAAACCCAGACGACCCCGTAATATACGAAACGGATCCAGAAAAGATGGCCGAGATTGCCAGGGACCACCATGTGCGGTTACAGAACGACGAGACAGGCGTACCCGATCAGGCGACCAGAGAGGGAAACATAACAACCTCGCTGGACAGTGTGCACACCGGACTAACAGATGACGAACACCTGTCCCTAGATGCCGAATTTGACTATGACGAGCTGCTTAACGCGCTCAGGAATGTGAAAACGGGCACCGCGCCGGGGGTGGACGGACTCCAATACGAAGTATGGAAAACTCTAGTTGAGAGGCACGCGGAGGACACCCAAAGAAAACGCGAATCTTTCGACCCCATCAGAGTATTACTTGCTGCTATGAAAGATATACAAAAGTACGGCGTCTGCCCGGAGACAAACTTCGCGGAAGGGTGGATGGCGCCGATCTACAAGGAGAAGGGGGAACGGACGCAAATAGGAAACTACCGCCCCATCACCCTACTGAACACGGACTACAAGCTCCTAACAAAAGTAATGTCCGTAAGGCTCGCCAGAGCGGCACCTAACATAATACATAAAGCCCAGGCGGGGTTTGTCCCAGGGCGGAAACTGAGAGATCACACCCAGCTTGCACGAATGATGATGCACTGGGCCGAAGCTACCGAGGTAAACGGAATGCTGGTGGCTTTAGACCAGGAAAAAGCCTATGATAAGATTGCACACGATTACCTATGGCGTGTGTTGCGTAAATTCAATGTCCCGGAAAGCTTCATAGACATTGTAAAGTCGCTGTACGACAACGCTCACACTGCAGTCCTCATAAATGGAGTACTAAGCTCACAGTACAAAGTGACGAGAGGTGTGCGACAGGGAGACCCGCTGTCCTGCCTTCTATTTGATTTAGCAATCGAACCGCTGTCCGCAATGATCAGGGACTCCCCGTTGCAGGGTATCAGAGTCCCTGGAGTGGAAGGAGAAAACCTTAAGGTAACGCTGTTTGCGGATGATACGTCAGTGTACCTAAGTGAAAACGACGATTTCGCGACCCTGCAAGGAATACTGGATACCTGGTGTGGAGCGGCGAAAGCACGCTTCAACCTCAATAAAACCGAACTCGTCCCCTTCGGAACTGAAGAGTACAGGGAGAGAGCGTCAACGGAGTATGCCCAAACTGGGGCGTGGAAGAACTTCCCCACTGGGGTCAGGATGGCAGCGGACGGGAATGCAGTACGGGTTCTCGGAGCCTGGATCGGAAATAACATTGACGAGCTGGCTATATGGGCCACGGCAGTAAACAAAATTAACGTCACGCTGGAAAAGTGGAAGCACCCCAAACCCACTCTAGACGGAAAGCGTCATGTGATACAGATGTTCATAGGAGGAATGACGCAATTCCTCACGGACGTACAAAGAATGCCGGACGTAATTCTAAAGCGATTGGAGAAAATGACGCGAAACTACCTATGGGATGACAAGTACTCACCGCCGGTGAGCATGAGCCAAGTGAGAGCCCCAAGGGAGATGGGTGGCCTCGGCATACTGGACCTAAGCGCTAGGAATGAGGCGTTGAATATAATGTGGCTCAAAGCGTACCTGGACTTTGGACACGCGCGGCCGTGGTGGGCCTTCCTAGCAGACGATCTCTACAGAAGGGCGTCGAGAAGTAAATCATCCCCCATAAACCAGGCCGACCGAGTGTCCCCATTCCTACAACACTGGGACCCTGCGAGATCAAAACTCCCAAACGTCCTAATTGAGCTGTGGAAAACAGGTAAGGACAACGGCCTTAGGCTGGAGGTCCTGGCACCATCAAGGGAAATAATGCGGAATATGCCGATGTGGGACCACATCATGGCTACACAAACCCCCCTTAGACGACTCATGGGGTCCTCGGGGGCAACTAGGTGCATTAGAGAAAAGCACTGCGCGCGGACAGTGGGAGATTTCGAGCAACTAGCAGCTCACAGGTCGCATCCGAACCACATGGCGTACGTGCTGTGCCCATGTGGTCCCTGCACGGACGCACGAACTAGAATAAAATGTACCAACCCACACGCATGCTATGTTCGAGCGGCAGCCTTCTTGAACACACTTCCCCCCAAATGGGACCCCAGAAAAAACCACCCGGAGGATTGGGAAGAGGGAAGAAACGCTGACGCGAAGCAGGCCTTCCAGGATACGGAGACGTCGGCTGTGTTTGACCAGACGATCACTACACATGGCGACATTGGAGAAACTTTCCGGATATTCACAGAAGGAGTGCGCCCCCCACAGGTTATACTAGATGTGGGACATGAAAGATGCGATCCACGAGTAGTTGTGGCAACGGATGGATCGTGTATTGACAACGGTTTTGCGAACGCCAAGGCGGGGGCAGGTGTATTCTTCCCAGCCGGAAATGAACAGAACGCGGCAATTAAGCTACCAGACTTAATCCCGCAAACCAACCAAACGGGCGAAATGGTGGCGACGTTGATTGCGAACCAGCTAGCAAATAAAAAGCATGATTTACTACACATAACGGACTCCAAGACAGTTATACAGGCCATGACAGGCAGTATGCGAAGGAACGAGGACGAGGGGTATATAAATGCTAAGAACCCTGACCTAGAAAAGGCAATGGTATCTACAATGCGACAACGTAAAGCCCACACCGCTTTCAAATGGGTGAAAGGGCATCGGGGGGTACCAGAGAACGAAGCAGCAGATAAACTGGCTGGGGAAGGGGCGAAAAAACCTACCCAAGACAACGTCGACCTCAGAGTACAGGATACCTGGAAGGTGACAGGAGCGCGGCTAAGAACGCTCACGCAGAAGAACGCATATGCGATCATCAGGAGGGCCCAAAATAAAAAATTAGAACCGCGAACGAGGACCGCTGCGAGAATACAGCAAACCATAGACGACATAGAGAGCGATCACGGGGTACAAGTAACGCCCGAAAGTATCTGGAAAGGGATATGGCGGAAAGACATCCCTAAGATTACGAGACAGTGGCTGTGGCGGACAGCACACGACTCCTACATGATAGGAAACCACTGGAGGCGTCCTTCCATGCCAGACGAACTGCGTGACAGGGCGACATGCGGACACTGCGGGCAGGACGAATCTATGGAACATATACTATTCGTATGCGGCGCGCCGGGACGACAAAAGGTATGGGACCTCCTACGAGATGCTCTACGTAAATCCAACCTCCCCGAAAAGGACCCCAGCTGGGGGAATATTCTGGGGGCTCCGTGCGTGGTACTAAAAACGCCAGAAGGGGAAAGGCGTGCTAACGCGGAAAAGCGTTGGGCAATGTTATGGACCGAGGCGGCACACCTTATCTGGAAACTCAGATGTGACAGAGTAATTCACAGACAGGGCGCGAATTTCACCGACGCCCAAGTGAGCAAGAGGTGGTTCGCCACCCTAAAAAATAAATTGAAGCTAGAACGCGAGGTAGCTACGCTCACGACAGGCAAATCGCGGAAAAAACTGATAAACAGGGTGGACAAAATCTGGCGGCTTTTGATAAAAGACGGCAGCGCCCTACCCAAGGACTGGGTAACGGATTGCGGGGTTTTAGTGGGTATTGCGGGAGCAGAATGATGGGGTCCGACCTTAACTGGTCGGGCCCTGTGGGATTTCTGCTCTTCGCGGAGTCCCACACCCAGTGCGTAAATGCATTTCCTCGCTGGTAATTTCTTTTCGAACGGTAGTAGAATGAGGTGGAGGGGGCAACCCCAAAATCTTATTTTCCTCGGCATACTACAGGCTGAGTACTACCTAGCGCGCCCTTGTTCTACGTTATATGCCCTTTGGGGCCGACATAGACTCGCGGCACATGCGCCCCACCAAAAAAAAAAAAAAAAAAAAAAAAAAAAAAAGAGATCTCACTTCCAAAAGGCGCGGAACGCTGACCCGCGCGCGAGGCCCACCCGCCGCGGACCTTCAAGCAGCCTCGGTGGCAGTGGCACACACAACAATAAATCCGCCCCTCGCACAGCGGCTCAGGTGAGCACACAGCGCGTCCCCATCCCTCGCCCTCCCCCCCTGCACGCGTCTTGTCGATCGGCGTGCGCAAGTACTTATATCTGCGTGTCCCAGCCGGGAGCAATCTTGTCGTTTTTGTTTCGCGCCTCCCCTCCGTCCCTCCCGCTCGCCCGCCGTGACACCCTCCCGTCCCCCGCGAGCCGACATCACGCACAGGCCTGTCTCATATTCCCTCCCCCCCTACCAGAGCGCCCCGTCTTCTTCTGCATACCCCGATCTCCTGTCCGCGCCCCCGCCACTTTCTGTGTTTGTTCCCTTTTTGCGCGCGGTTTGGTACAAATGCACGCGCGCGCACACATGGGCATGGTCGCCCCCGCAGACGAGCCTCACTCTCCATCTGCCGGAACACTGCGTACTAGGAATACGCGGTATCGCAGTACGCCTCTTTCCCCCCTCCTCACCCTCCTCTCTAGCTGACCACCCTCCCCTCCCCTCCCTCCCCCTCCAGCAAAACTCTGCCGAAACTTCCCGCTAGGCACCTGCCGCTACGGCGAACACTGCTCGTACCTCCACATCCCACCGACAACATACCCAGAAACCCAATACACCTCGACCTCCTCCGCGATGCCTCCACTCCTCCCCACGGCCTCCGCCTCTTCCTTGTCCACCACTCCCACCCTCCCGCCCCGCCCTTCCTCCGTAGATTCTCGCCCGCGCCGCAACGGCTACGGCGCCCACTCGGGCCCGAAGCGCGCTTCTCCGCGCCACGCCCCCAAGCCCGAGCCGCTCACCGTCGAGCAGTGGCGGATGACCATCGACGGGCACGGCGCGGCCCCCTTCTCACCTGAGACCGCGGCTGCGGGAGGATGCCCACCGCCCCCGCCCGCGACACCCGCGAGCACAGTCTTTGCCCTGCCCGAGCGGGGGGAGGGTCCCATCCCAGTGCCGTACGGGACGTGGGCGCCCGCGTGGGCGGCCCACATCGTCCACCCTCCGCCACCGCCGCCCGCGCAGGGTGAGCCTAACAGGGCTGAGTCGGGCGCGCTGCCTGCGCTGCGCCACCGAAACCAGTTCTTCAAGAGTGAGTGGGCTCCATTTCTCGATGTTCAGGGTTTCGGGGCGCTTAACGTTTGTTCTTGGGGAATGCAGCGAAGCCGTGCAGGTTCTACAGGGAGCCGGCGGGGTGCATCAAGGGCGACCGGTGCAACTTGTGAGTGTCTGTTTCTGCTGCTGCGGGCGCGTCTTGTTCTCTCTTGTTCTTTCTGTCTCGCGTTGGCCCTGCATGCTCAGGGGCGCACGTGATGGAGGCGAGAGAACGCGGTCTGGCTTGTGCTGACGATTTTTTACGTACAGTATTCATGAGAGCCCAGACGAAGGTGTTTCGAACAACGGCGGAAGGAGGGCTCGCGCCGCAGGAAGCGGGCTCCCCGCTCCCGCGGGCTCACTTTCGCTCTCCCTCTGCGAAGACGGCGAGCAGGAGATAGAGGTTGAGAGCGGACCCGAGTCGAGCGTCCAGAGCGAGCTCTCGCCACGCACCGCGACGATGTCCGAGGCCCACGCGGGCGAGAACGGGGACGCGGAGGACGCGAAGAAGAGCAGCAACTTCTACCCTGTCACCTGGCGCGTCGTCGGCGGAGGCGTGATGATGAGTGGCCGGCGCGAGCTGTGCGAGGCGTTCATGGCCGGCCACTGCACGGACGGCGTGGACTGTAGATTTGCGCACCCGGATACCTGTACGTCCCCCAACCTCGTTCTGCACCCTGCCCCGCGCGCGGGGTCCACGCGGTCTTATTGTGTCGCGGGAGCTTCTCTGACGTTAATCCCCCTCCCCCCACAGACGAAGAAGAGTACGCGGTGCCGTACGCGGAGCCGCCGCCGCTCTACAGCCCCCTCTCGCCGCTCGTCTCCCCAGTCGTCTTCGCGTACCCGGTCATGTACCCGCACCCCGGCCCCGGAGGGGGTGCGCCCGCGATGTCGCCCCCGCTCCCCTTCGCCCTCCCTGCCGGACCCGCAATGTCGCCAACTGGCCACGTCCCCGTGCCTGGTGGCGAGTACGACTACTTTGGAAAGGGGGCATTCGCGCACGCGCGCGGCGCCGCGCGGCCCGCCCTTACGATCGCCCCCATCCCACCATCGGTGCCCTACGCGTACCCATACGCATACTCGCCGCACCGCGTCGTCGACGGGGGCACGCTTACGGACCGCGAGCAGCAACAGGCCACGTTCTCGTACGACGCACCCTCGGGAGAGTTTGGGAGTACGAGCGCGAGCGCGGGGATGCTCGCGGCGGCCGCGCGGGCGGTCGTGCGCCCCGTGTCGACGCCGCCGACGCCGCTGCAGCCGGACGCGCCCAGCGGGGTGGCCAGGGTGCGTACCTTGACCGCGTTTTATTGAGGCGGCGCGCGGCGGCGGGGGTGTGCCACGTTCTTCGCTGACCACGGGCGCGTTCGCTCACACAGCTCTTCGCCGCGGAGATGCCCTGAAAGCGCGCCTCTCCTCTGCTCCCTGGCATCTGGCCGTCCTCGCGGGTGGCTGCGCGGCGCTCACATACTCCACGACGTTTGAGCGCTGCGGCCGCAGAAGAGGCCACCATCGTGCAAGCCTGCAGGTAGACGTATCCCGGTTTCGAACTCTGTCCTCGCCCCATTCTACATCGTCTCCGCTCTCCTCTGGACACCCCACTTTCCGTTTTTATCCCACGCGGCCACCCGCTGTGTGAACACAACACCCCTACGTTATAGTTCGCGTTCTCCTTATTTAGCTGTATACGTACGAAAAGGAAACCTTCATAGCCAAAGTGTATACTAGCGATCCTGCATTTACCTCACAGCGCGCTTTTTTGTCCTGCTGACTCTGCTCCTCGCCCCCTCTTTCTCGTCCTTGTTGGCCTTCTCACCCCTCGCCACTACAGCCGTTTGCATAAGAAACTGGAATCACGCGATTTCAAAAATGTGTTTGTCCCGAACAAATAAAGCCAAAAGTAGTAATTGCTGTGTCACCCAGCCGTCACACCACGGCCCAGGGCCTGCGACGGAGCTTGCAAGTGCATGTGCCTCAGGATGTACGGTAGCCTAGTGGCATACACAATGCTTGATACCAGGACACAGAGTGTTTACAGCCATTATGAGATCGATAGGCCTCCACGAAATAAATCATGCACAGCGGACTCGACGGGAATCACCCATTTTCATGGCACGACGGTTCGGGAGTGCGAGCCGTGGCGTCAATCGCTCCCCTCGCCCCTGCGCGACGTGAATTTTCCGTGACCTGCTAGACCTTCGTCCGACAGACCGTTGTGCGAAGAGTTTCTTGTGAAGGGCCAATCGATCCGATAGTAGTTGCTCAGGGAATGACTCCCGGCCTTGTGGTAAGGTGAATGCCCTTGGATTGTCCATCAGTTCAGTTCTTAGAAGATGATATAGTTTTTTTCGACAACCACTGAGACAGTCGCGAGAACCTCTCCCCGCAAATACTGTACAGTGGCCGTGGATGTTGAAGAGGGCCTAGCCAGGGCAACTCGCCAGATGTTCAACACTCGATTCTATAGACCACACATGCGCTCTATTCAGCATGTTTGCTAATATAAAACACCAATTTATCGCGAATAAAACACCACACCATGATTTTTAATGCAATCGTCGGTCGAGAAGAGGTCGCACGAAGCCATAGCCAACGGAAGGGCTGTGGTGCACACAGCCGCTCATCTGTTACTGCCTGGACGTCACATCTGGTCACACCGCACTTACTATTTTAGGCTTTATTGGCACGGGTTTCAAAATCGCGTCATTCCAGTTTCTTATGCAAACGGCTGTAGGGTCGCAACACGTCGCCGGTGCACTCTAGGGATGGGCGATGCTCCGTGGTAATCCCGGGCACATATATAGATGCCTTCCTGTCACATTCTTCCCTGTTGCGTGATACCTGGATCTGGCCACATCATATGTCGTATACCGCTGCACGTCATGACCGTCAGCAGTGCCTCGTACAAATGATATCCCATATCTGCTTTGAGCGCCGCCCTTGTGACTCTTGCGCCTCTTCACCTCTGGATCCCACTAAGAGCTCATTGGATGAGTCTAGGGAGTCGTGCTTTATAGAGAGGGACTTGCCGTGTGAGGGGCAGTGGTCGGGGCCGAGAGCGGTCCGGCCGAGGCGGAAATTGGAAATCTGCGTGAAGGTTATCAGATAAGATCATGCGGCTAATATGAGTAAGGTCTTGCGCTGCCAGTTGTCGAGAAGCACCCGCAACACGCTGGCGTCGACCATTCTCTTGTACCTCCCCGGTTTTGTGTGGCCTTCCAATTTCACGGATCACCGCCTCCTGCGGAGGCGTTCTTGACTCAACCGTACTTATAGCCTATCTATCCGAGGACCCCCGCCCCCCCCCCCCCCCCCCCCTTCCCCCCCCCCCCCCCCCCCCCCCCCCCCCCCCCCCCCCCCC